>JAPYZI010005352.1:0-25551 GCA_030523105.1 Ophioninae sp. A BG-2022a | reverse complement strand
AAAGTGGAGAGTTCGCGGCCGAATTCGCGTGCGGGGCGCGCCATCCGTCGGTAGTTACTCGCAGCGCAAAATCCCAAAATTGTCATTACCGACGTAACGTGGTGCCGCTTCAAAAGTTTCCAACGTGTTCGTCATTCCCTTAAAAATATCCGCGGCAAAAAAATTCTCACCGAATGACTAGCGCCAGGTGCGAGTGAGAGACAGAATTGAAAAATGTGAACTAAACGCGCATCATTTAAATGCATGGGAGTACTGCGGTGTGTCATCTCTTACCCTTGTGTAGAGAAAGATGAGATTCTGCGCATGCGCGACGCGCGTACTCTGCTGGAGAAAACTGAACTACGATTCTTTTAGAAGTAGCTGTCATTTATACTTCACTGGTGTTGCGAAAATTGAAATAATTCACGTCTGCAAAAATCACACGCATTGTTCCATGAAGTACTTCATTGCAACGGCAGCCGAAGAATAATTATTCCGGATTTCATTATTATTCCGCTATATTCGATTTAAAACAAAGAAAAACACAAAATAAACTCAAATCCAAACACCAAAGGTAATGAAATCGTGAACATATATTTTCGTGGATGATCGCTTGCACAACTTGCTACGAATTCTTTGAAAGCCTCTTATAAACACTTGGAAAGAATAACAGAAGAAAACGAATACGGTATGAAAGTTTGTTAATATAATTTATTGTATATCGAGGTTTCAACATGGAAAAGTACAAATATTGCAATATCGGGCCCGCGAGCTCTCCTCGGGAGGGAGGGAGGGAGGGATGGTTGGTTTTTTTTCAATGTTTTTTTTTTTTTTCGTTTTTTTAATATAATTTTTTTGCCTCATCTTTTGCGTATTACGATTGCACAGGAAGTTTGAGGACGACGCAAGGTTATAAATACGAAATTCGAGAATGGGGAATCGCGATGAGACCGAGTCGTGTATGCCGATCGCGAATTCGCAGCGAAGCGGTGCGAAGGAGGGAGGGAGGTGGAGTGGTTTAGAGGTTATAGGGAGCTCGATACAGTAAAATGCACAGTAAAACAGAACTTCGTCGATGCGAATATACACGTATATGAAAAAGGGTGTAAAGGGATGTTCCCTCCTCTCCACGGCCCCCGCATATATTGAATACTCGTTTGTTTTTTTTACTTCTCACTTTGTCCGTTCTTTTCGCGAAGTTTGCGCGTATCCGAGCTGCCCCACCGCCGCCGCGGCGTGAGCGGCGAAACGTGAGGGTGACGCCGGAAGTGCGCGACCGGCGATGAGAATTTGAATTTTATGTGCACGCCGATGATCTTTCGACACTGACGTATAATTTCTTATCTCTTTTATTCTCGCTCTCTCGATCTCTCACCGTATCTTCCGTTGAATCGTAGCAAGGAAGTTAAGAATAAAATAAAGCGAATCGAACATGTCGGAGGATACAGAACGCATCAATAATTCCATCAACGGCGCAAAGTTCTTTGAACTTTCAACGAGTCGAATATTTTTTTTAGGTTATGATTTTCCCATTCCTCGGGGGATCCTCGGTGATCGTACATTTCGCTTTTTTCGTATTTCGCCTAACGAAACTCGACTACTTCAACGAAGCGTTGCGTTCTCTCCTTTTTTTTTTTGTTTTGGTTTTACTGAAGTGCATGGACTGAGGTGTCCGCGGAGTGGAGGCTTAATGAAGACGAGGGATAAATCAAAGTCTGTTATTTGCTATGATTCAACAATCATTCTCGATCAACGTACACCTGCATCTATGGAGGTGGAGTACCTTTCTCTCTCTCTCTCTCTCTCTCTCTCTCTCTCTCTCGCATTCTCTCTCTCTCCCTCTCTGTCGCTCAATGTAGCTCGCTACAGCTAACCACTCTGTTTTTTTCTCCACTCTCTCTCTCTCTCTCTCTATCTCTCCCTCGCTTTCTCTTTTTTTTTTTTTTTCATTTTTTTTTTTGTTCTTTTATGCAACACATAATGCGACTAGGTATTACAGGTTAATAATTAATAATTAATATCGTTAGTTATACAATAATAACGTATGACTAGACAATGCAAGATAATAATTATATCGTAAATATTAATAATCGTGGATTGCAATTCATATCAACAATGTGATGGCGCATTTGTGTAAAATGGTAAATATATACGTGTGTTTTTGTGTTGTTACTGTTGTTTGTTTCTTTTGCTTTTGTTTGTTTATTGTTGTTGTTGTTGTTGTTGATTAATTCCATCTTTATGTTGCTCCTTTTGTTTTTTTTTCCTTCGTTTCTAATGATTCTTTTTTTTTTTTGCTTCGTTTTGTTCAGAGTTGCGCGCGAGAGGAGGGAGGGGGTGTTTTTTTTGTAATCTCGTGTTGATCGCGTCCCCCGTTCGTAAGACTACAATTAATACGTAAGAAAAAAAAAGTGTTTTTTCCGTTCCAAGTGTCCTCTTTGTGTGTACGAGATCTGCGGGAGGGGGTGAGCTTTTTTTTGTGCGTGTCGTCCGGCCCCTGTGCACGCGTACATACACACTCACATATATATATACATATATATATGTACAGTACAAATTAATTTCTCGCTCCTTCTCCATTAATGTAAAGATTTATTTAGAAACAGTTTGAAGTTGATTTTGGTGATCGATATGGTCTTTGTTGTTCTATTTTTTTTTTTTTTTCGCTGATAAAGGATAGGTCTTCGTCATTTGTCTTTTCTCGAAGAACCACGAAATTCTCGAAGACCATCTCGCTCGTCGCAATCATTATCGTACTCTCGTAAATAAATGTTTAACGTTGAAAAAAAGTAAGCAATTAATTTTTGCACCGTATACATATCACATATGCACACGTACGTATAATCGCCCGTATCGAGTCTTTCAATCGAGTTCGCAATTGATCTCGCGTTGCAATGTTTATTCCGTTCGGAATTTGCAACGGTTGGGATCGCGAAGATCCCAGTTTCAACGCGTTTGTACATTTTCTTTCTTCCGTTTGTTTTTAATGAAGAAAATGGTATTCTTTTTCGTTTTTTCTTATCGTTCGAGCAAAAAGGCTCCGCTTGTGGAAAGATAGAGAAAAGAAAATCGTCAAAGCGTCAATAATCGAATCGTTGTGCCTCTCGCTTTACCTTCGATCGACACTCGAAACAAATTGCCAAGAGCTCACGTCGTTTCGTGAATTATCACGGGTATGATCCACGTTTTATCGTAAAACGTTACGAAATTATTTTCCCGGAAGATTGACAAATATCACGAGAAATTCTCGAAGACGATACTTTCGAACGAGGAGAGATACGATTTTCGAAATTACAACGATTTTTTTTCTCCTGATCGATTCACGTCACGAAGATTCCCAATTGCCGATTTCACAATTCGTATTTTGTTGGTGGCGAGTTTGGAAGGGGCAATGGGGGTTGGGGTGGGATTAGGTATCATACTGACAAAAATACGTGGATACAGTAGACGAGAATTTGTCTTAGCGGTTTTTTTTTGTTTTTGGGCCAGGTGTAAGCAGTAAACCGCTCCATATTTTTTTCCATGCCTGTGCAACTTCCATTATTCTCGCAGCAATTGTTTGTTTTTTTTTTTTTTTTTTTTTTTTTTTTGGGCGCCCGTCGTTAAATTTCGATTTTCCGAATTTTCGATATATCTTTTAGTTTCTTTGTCAGCATCGGCGGGTTCGTTTCATTTGTGAATAATTATTTTTGGTTTTATTATTTTTTTTTTTCGTATTATTGCCGTTGTTTCGACGGCTCATCTCTCGTGGCCACGGCTTCGAGTGATATTTCCTCTCTTCGTAGTTTTGTTCATATTTCTTCACTTTTTGTTATTTAGTCGTTCAGACGCGATAAAAATGTAATTTGTGCAAAAGTTCGCTCTTAAATCACCCAGGAAGAACGTGAGTCACGTATGATCGCGTGGAATTGCATTAAAACTGGAAGCATACGAACATACCATGTAGATTGCGCGACAAATGCGATTTTCTTTCCCTTCTCGTTTTTTTTCTTTCCTCTTTCCCTTTCCTCTGCCATTTTTCATTGTCGTTTTTTTTTCTTCTTCAATCTGCTTCGAGGTGAAGCCCTCTCGAGTTTTTTCACAACCTCGTTGTCGCACGTCTCAAGAATCCTCGTCTCGTAATTCAAAAACGAATAAATTGTATCGACGATTTGTCGTCGCTCCGTTGTCACTCGAATTTGTTTTTTTTTTAGCTTCGTTCCATCAATGAGGAGACAAAATTCGCGCGTTACAAAGTTCGCGGGAAAATTTAACACAGTTGTAACTCGCGTTTTTCGAGTTCACTTCTAATCGCGAATTATCCGTTCCTTTCGTTTCGAGATTTATCTCTTCTTTTATTTTTCTTGGTTCCGTCTCGTCGTTATTTTCGTTTCGTTAAATCTCTACTTAGCGTAGTTATCACCACAGTACGGTCAATTATTATCGTAAATACAATAGTATCGTATTTTCTCTTTTTTTTATCTTGCTTCTTTACTCTTACTTATAAACCCGTCATAAAATACATTACTTTGTAATATCCACATATGTAATATGTCATTTTTCGTCGCTGAGACAGTATCTCTTTCTTAATATCATTCGTTTCACTCCGGCTTCATTTTTTTTTTCGTTTTTCGTCCTTGTTTCGTTTTTTTAAATAATATTTATCGACAAACGTCGATTTCACCGTTCGTTTCACTGTGACATCTCTCCCTCTCTCCCTCGTTTCAAGAATCGGAATTTCCCTCTCGGACGATCGCACCGCGCATCGTTTTACTTTCTTCTATTACGGAGTGCCCTCAGATTTGGTGTTTCTTTTTTTTATTTCATTTATTTTATTTTTCTTTCAATTTTTTTTCGCGTATCGACTCCGATATGAACGTAACGGAGGGAAACGGAAAACGCCTCGGCGACTCGTGTTTTTCTCCATTTCAAAAATAAGTTTCCCCCGACCCAATCTCGATTTTCGATTAATCGAGTACGATCAGTCAGTGATTTCCGATCTCCGGAATGTTTCGTGAAGAAATAAAGGAGAAATAAAGATAGATAAAAAAAACGTTTTGAAAAAAAGGATGAAAATAGTCGCGTGGACAGCGATGGAATGTTGCAGCAGAATGAAAAGAGGAACAGAAGAAAAGGGAGAAAGGTATAACAACGAAAAATCACGTTTCAGGGTTGTCTGGGAGGTACGCGCCGTACCATAGGAATGAACGAATGAGGAATGTTTACGAGTTTCGTATAGATATCGATAAAGACAAGAAATGTCGATTGTGGGTGTCCACGTTGTGTTGAAAAAAGTCACCCTCCCGAGAATCATCAGTCACGCTCCCTGTTCCCTTCGCACCCTTTTCTTTTCGCCCCGGACGCACACGGTCGTCTACCAGAGTACATGGTATTTAAATATTTTTTTTTTCTTTGCTTGTTTTGTTTTTTTTTACACCCATTGACAGACTAGCTACCACGTTTTTTGTTGTTTTTTTTTTTTTCGTTTAAATATATAGTTTTTCATAGATATTCAATGAATTCATTCGTTAATTAATTAATAGTTCATTACAATTATGATAATTAATAATTATAGAATAATTAAAACATGTACAGAAGATTATAGATTA
Organism: Ophioninae sp. A BG-2022a; assembly: GCA_030523105.1. Lineage (NCBI taxonomy): Eukaryota > Metazoa > Arthropoda > Insecta > Hymenoptera > Ichneumonidae > Ophioninae sp. A BG-2022a. The sequence continues at coordinate 19,984 of JAPYZI010005352.1, read as the reverse complement.
TCTCTTTCGCTTCCAAGTTCTCGTCGTTAATCTTCAGTCCTTCATCGATTCCATCCTCGGCTCCTCCTCCTCCTCCTCCTCGTCCTCTTTGTCTTTTTTTTTTTAATGATTTCACATTTTTTCTCGTTTCTTTTTTTTCATTAGGGAGTAGTTTCTCTTCAGTTATTATTTCTTTTTTAAATACTTTTTTTTTGTTGATCGTTGTGGCTCTCATCGGAGTAATATCTCGATTACTTTTTTTGTTTTCTTTTTTTTTTTTTTTTTTTTTGAGTACATATGTTCTCTTCGCAAATATACCTTGTCGCATTTTTTTTTTTTTACGGTCATTCGTACGTTTTTCACTCTCGCTCTCGTTCATTCGCGCACTGACTCATTCGCGCCTTTCGCATACGTCAATCGTGTAAGTTTTACATAGTACATATGTATAATGTTTTCTCTCTTCCTTTTTTTTCATCCTTTGTTTCTTTTTTTTTCATTAATTAGGCCTACAGTGAGCTAGAGCATGCCGTTGTCCCCGTATATTGTTTTTTTTTTTGGATCTTCAACCGGAAGTTGCGCGCCCGAATTATCGCCTCTCGTTGATATACAAGCCAAAAAGTGACCTATATATATGTACAGTTTTCCCTTTCCCAATTTATCGGTATTCCAGACCCAGTAAAGATTTTGTCTTTTCTTTTTCTGCTTAATCTCTCGTTTTCCACTTTTTTTTTTTAATCGTTCTTTTCTTTTTAATGCAACTTTTCTTCTATCTCGTGTAGAAAATTCGAACCGTCCTCTAAACGACGATTCGATCGAATGTTTCTTCTTTTTTAATTTTTTTTTGTTTTTTTTTTTTTCATCAAGCTCGAACGCACGTTATTCTCCCTGTATTTCTTAATCCTCGACTATACGTGTGTCTGTGTGTGCTCTTCTTCTTCTTCCTCTTTTATTTTTTTTTTCTTTAACCTGACGCCAAACAACCAGCAAAAATGCATATCCTATTTAAGGTACGGACGGTTTCCGGCGTTTATATTCACCTTGATAAGCAAGTAAGAATCGAAAGCTGTCACCGACCTGATCCCACCGGATGGAAACTACCGAGACCGTCCCAGAAACTCGGAACGTAAAGTAATCATTAAAAAAAAAAAAAAGAAAGAAAACGTAATATCACATGAGTTTCATTATTTGACAAAAATGAAGAATTTTTTCTCTCATCTGATTCGAAAAGAATAAAAAAGTAACTGGTAAAATGTAATTTTTTAATTTATTTTCACACTGCATTGAGAACATATGTAAAAGAATAAAAAAATCAAATGTTGGGGAAAAATAAACAAAATTATTTCACATGGGTATTTATGTTTCCTAAAATAAATACTATGGCAAGAAAAATTATAGATTTTTTTTCCTCACCTCGATAAAAAAGAATTACAAAAATGAATTTAACAAAAATGTAAAGTGTGAATAATTTATGAGCTGGTTAGTGAAATGATGACTCCGCTCGAATATTAGACTGAAAAGGAAACGGGTCTTCGATAATTGAACAGTCACGTAATTTGACGACCATTCGATCAGGCTTATTTCCCTCGAAGCGACGATCGGTAGATTTCGTCTCTTACTTGCCTATTCGTCGAGAACGAAACGAAAGAAAACAACGACATTCACGATTCGACGACACGAGGGGCCAAAATCTCCAGACCCTCCAATTTACTTCGCCCAATCATTTTTCCTCATTAATTCTCTCTGTCTACAGCACCGCTTGAATTCTCTCGTAAAATTCTACAACTCCATCCGATTGCCGGATCGTCTGTTTCTTTTTTTTTAAATAACTTTTTGTGTGTCTGTGTGTGTGTGAGTGTGTGTTTGTATACGATTTTTTTTTAAATAATTTTTTTTTTTATTCGTTTCCATCACCTCGCTCACCCTTCCCGGGAAAATACGGTCACCCTGCCCGTAAATGTTTTTCTTCACCCTCTTAATTCCCTGACTCCTCATTATCAGTGAATAATTAATGCGTTCATTTTTTTTTCTTCCCTCTCGATCTTTATCGAAATCACCGCTTGTTTCCCCGTTGGTTTTCGTGTTTTCTTATTTTTATTTATGTTTTTTTTTCGACACCCCCATTATTCTACATTGGCGAATCTTCGTCTTTTCGATTCGCCAACCTCGACCTTTACTTTGTCTCATTTCCCAAAGTCGGAGCTTTCGAGCTTGCCTCGAGCCACCGTCATAATCCTCAATCAGTAAGTAGCACGAGTAATAATAATTATCAGTACAATAATACAATGAGTCTAATGGTTAATATAATAATTCAATAAATGGTAATATCTTATTCCTTACACAAATAAGCTAAAACTCGTTTTTTTTCTCTTATTATTGTTTTTTTTTTTGCGTGTACAGTGTGGGTGTACGTATGTGTGTATATGTCTGTGTGTTTTCTGTCCCTAATTCCTCATACTCGTGTACGTGTCTTTCCCGTTTCGATCCGTATCGGGTGAATTGATTTTTTTTTTTCTTCATTTTGGGGTTGGGGGAGTTGTTTTTATCTACGTAGATTTTTTCTTCGTTACAAAAAAAAAAGATACACATTATTTTTCTCGCGCGAGTGATCGCCGGCTAATTATTTGTTCCGCCACGTGACGTTTGTTCGATCGATCGATCCAGGAAAAAACTCATTACGCATCGAAGTTCGAAAAAATCTTCGTGTTTATGCTCTTTTTTCTCGTTTTGCGTTGGTTCGAGCCTCTCTCTCTTACTCTCTCTCTCTCTCTCTCTCTCGCAGTCCTCGAACTCGCCATTCTTCGTAGCGATATAACTAACAACGATTATTGAGACATAAATACAATACACATAATGTATAACTAACGTAATAATCGGATTGGTAATATTATAGTTAATTAAGTAGATTAGCGTGGCTTCTCTTCGTTTTTGCTCGTTATTTTTTTAAATCCCATTATCCCTCTCACTTCGTGGCTCCTTTTTTTTGGATCCTTTCTCGCAAAAGACTTTGCTGGCTACTCTTCGGCTCGTCTCTGTCTTTTTTTTTGTGTGGGTGTACGTGTCGTTTTTTTTCTCCGTTCTTTATTATAATAATTAATATACGCGTGTGTGAGATCATTGTAGCTGCGAGCGCGTGCTTTGTGCGTAGGGCCGCGGGCTCTCTCTCTCTCTCTCTCTCTCTCTCTCCGAGGATACAGGGTGGCCTGACAATACTTACAATATTACTAAAAATCATATAACATTACTAGAGAAAAAAGGAGAAAAAATGTAGTCTGACCCTCGATCCATTCCCCTCCCTCGGCGTCTCGACGCGTCGCGCATGCACTAGACTTACCCCCCACCCCCTTTTATTTTTATTTCATCGCCAATTGAGCGATCTCTCTCTGCGGAAGATACCATCTTTCTAAATTTCCTCGCTCACGCGTTTTTATCGTTATTTTTCGTTTTTGTTTTTTTTTTTCTCGACGTTCGATCAACGAAGATAAAAAAGATCGCGAATCGCACACCACCGAGAGACTGCCAAGAACGAGAACGGACGAATAACGAGTTTTATCGATCAGAGCTCTTCGTTTTTTTTGTTTTTTTTTTTTTTTTTTTTTTTTTTTTTATTTTTGTGCGCTCGTTTCAATCTCTGATCCTCCCACGCACACACACACACGGGCGCTTTACAAGGGTGTTTGTTTTTTTTTCTTTTTTTTTTTTACTTAAAGGTAAAAAGATTTATCACATTGTACGCGTCTCGCTTAACACTTTGTTCGTCGAGTTCGATCACCTCGTACGTTTGTGCGTTTCCTCTCGTAGACTTTCCTCGATGTTTTTTTTTTTTCATTCATTTTTCAATAACTTTTTTTTCTCCTTTTTTTGGTCGACACGTTGTATCCGGTGTCGCGTATAGAAAGTCAGGAATGCCCGAGTAATTGAACTCAAAATCAGAGATAAACAAGTCTGATGAATAATTGAAGTCTGATCTTTCCGGAAAACCGAAAATATCCATATCTCTCTCTCTCTCTCTCTCTCTCTCTTTCTTTTCGTTTTCGTTTCCCGAGATAAATCGTGAAATCACGAGGATCGATCGAGAGTGCACGAAAAGAGCGATTCTCGCTCGGACGTTCGATCATTCGAACCGGAAATGAATTTTTCTGTCGCGCATCCACGAAAATCGAATCGAACGATATTTTTTTACCGCGATTTTTCACGAATAATTCTCGCCGTTTTTCTCATCGATCACCGTTATATCGATCTTTCGAGTTTCTTTGATGACAGTGTCATCATCGCGAGTTCCCATTATCTTTTTTACAAATCGACTATTTTTCAACGATCGTCCGCGTTGAAGTTTGCGTCGTTGCAACGAAAGTGCAAACTTGTCGATTTTCATTCAATCGATTTTCCAACACCAACGTGCAATCTTCCCAAATCCTCATTAAAAAAATCTACAAGCAAAATCCACGAAAAAAAAAATATGCTTACGCAATAATGAGAATGAAGAAACGAAAAAGATAAAAAAATAAAAACAAAAACCCAAACAAAACTCATTGGTTTCCAACGAGGCAAACTCCACAACGCGATGATCCGAACCGTTTGTTTTTTCTTTGTTTTAACAAACCAGGACAGAGGTGTAAAAATCCAGAAGTTTCGGGAACAAGGGAATAGCAACTGAAACGTGTAAATGAAAAATAATAACAAACGACCATTTCTGAACCAAACACAAATCAGTTTAATTCTCAAATAAAATATAATTCTTTTTCTGTTATATAATAATAATAATAATAATAATAATAATAAGAATAATAATAATAATTAAATAAATAAATAAATAATCGATGATGGTGGGTAGAGTAAATAGCGTAGTAAAGTGGCGGTAGTAGTTGCGGTAGGGGTTTCAGAGGGTTTGAGGGTTTTCGGAGTTATTCGGTGGTAGTAAAATATATATATATATATATATATATATATATATATATATATATATATACGTAGCAGTAGCGTTAAGTAATGGATGTTTTATGAATTCATAAACTTTCGTTCATCCTCCTCATCTCTTATTTCCAGTAAGATATTCGGTGAGCTTGAAAATAAAGGGTTTTTTTTTTAAATCCAATTATTCATGAGCTAAGTTACGACGAAGGACATGAAAAAAACATATAATGATTGTGGCGGTAATCATAATGATAATAATAATAATAAGATAGTAATAATAATAATAATAATAATAATAATAATAATAATAATAATAATGATAGTAAGAGGAAATGACGCTAATAATGGCAATCATAGTAGTAGTATTAATAGTAATAATAGTTATGGTAATAATAATAAACAGACTAATAGTAGAAGTAGTACAATAGTAAGTAAATAATGTGAAAGAATTGTTTTTCTTCCTTTTCGTCGTAGTTATACGTAATTCTCGTAACTGCGAGGATACGTCTAGAGAAAAAAAAATGTAAAAGAGGACGACGGTACGTTCGGCGGCGTTCGAGGAGATCGCGTCTTTCCGAACGAATTTTCGATGTTCCTTTATTTAATTTTCTTTCGTCTTTTTTACCCGTCAAGACTCGCGCGTAATTATCGTCGCTCTTTTCTCTGTCTTCCTGTTGTTTTCTTGATCGCGACGTTCCTCGAGTCGTCGCACGAGTTAGTCGAATAAACGAGATATTGAAAAAAAAGAAAGGGGACAAAAAATAGAGCAAGAGAAGAAAGAGAAACGACGACCTTGGCTGGGCTGAAATGACGCATTGCTGTGCAGTTTTCGTTTCTCTCGATATTAACTTTTTGTTTTGTTTATAAAATTCGAATGTCGCGATATTGCGAATAGCGCGAGGTCGTCGTTATCCCCGGACTAGACACATTGAAGGTACACATAAATAGGACACGATACAATTATCTCACGTTATTCGTTTTTTTTTCTTCCGTTTTTTCAGTTACGTTTATATACATAGAAATATGTACGAAGTAGAAAACCAGATGGAAAGGCTTTCTCCAGGATCTTCTATTGGCCGTATCGACTTATTGACCAGAGTACATTCGAAATTCAATTTTCGATCGATTTTTTTACTTTCAGATCGCTGAAGGACGAAACGCCGAAGTTTTCTTCGTAAACATTCCGTTCTCTTTCAGACCAATCGAATTGTACGTACGAGAAGCTTTATCGTATCGATGAGTTGGAAAATTCTCGTCGGGTCTAATTCGGAAAGTCGTTTTAAAGAGACGGAACAGAAAAAAAATTCAGACGTTACGTTCAATATAAATTCACGTTGAATTCTGTCCCGTTGTAAAAACGTTCGATTCGTCCTGGAAGCCACCAATCATATAAATACATACGTACACATATATATGTATGTAAACCGGACAAATAAATTCGAAGGAGCGTGGCTCCTGAAAATTGCCCGCCTCGAACCCCCGTAACCCATTCTTAATCTTCGACCTTTTCGGCGATCGATCGCTGGTCGACGGGAAAATTGTTACTCGAAGATACAACCGCTCGTCGATTTTTACGCTTTTTCGTTCGTTTCTTTCTTTCTTTCTATACCTCTCATGATACGTGTGCATTTTTCCCCAATTAAATTGGTCTTACGTTTTATTTTTCTTCGTAAATAGAAATCATCATGGCGATTCTTCCATTCGAAAATCCGTAAAACTTTTTAATTAATTATTCATTAGTAATTGAAAGAAACACGCACGTGTCATTTGCTTCATTCTCTTTTTGTGCTCCTCTCACTTTTCCGTTTTTGTGAACGGAAAAGAAAAGCAGCGAGGAGAAGGCGAAGAGAAAAAGAAAGAAAAAAAAAACACGTTTCGTTTTCCTTGATTGTTGCACGTTTCGTTGTCGGCTACGCTTCCGCTCGCAACTACTACTACCACCATCCTTTTTTATAATCATAATCGTAATAATCATTAAGTAATTAATTAATAATAATAATAATCGTAATCATAATCATCATTATTGTTTGAACCCTTTTGCACGCCGTTACTCGACAGGGCAAGCGAAATGAAAAAAAAAAAAAAAGGATCGCGGGCCCTGTGCTCTGTTCTCGCACGCTCCTCTCTTCCCGTTCGCACATCCTCGAGGCTCCCTCGTGTCGTGTAGATGTAAATTCATCGGGTTCGCGCGAGGAGGCGATTCGGATGAAGAAAAATTCATCGGCGCCTCAAGCTTTTTCGTCACTGCTCGTCAAAAAAAAAAAAAAAAAACTGGAGTACGTACACACACGAGTGTGTAATTTTGTTCAACTTTATTGACTAAATCTTATACCGAATATTATGAAAAAACAAAAAAAAATGAAAGAAAGAGACTGTAATCGCCGTTCGTTTGGTCTTGTTTTGCTCGCACTTGTTTATTCATTCGCTTTTCGTTTCCCTTATTTTTTAAAAATTTGTTCGATCCGGATGTTACCGAGTAGCAATTGTTCGAAGCGTCGTCGGGAAGCGGGCAGTTCAAACGAGAAATAAATGTTCTACGTCTGCCCGAAAATCACCTTCAAGAAAAGACGACTGTTGAACACACGATCACTGGGAGGTTACAATCCAACCGGATATTCGTTACTTATGCAAGCTTCCGGACTATCCGAAAATTGCTACTTGAAAAACTCAATCTGACTCGTTCGAAGCCTCTTCGTCTCTCTCCCCGCGTTCTGTCTACCGGAAAACCTGGCTTTCGCGATCGATGTTCTCTTCCCTTCCGAAACGTATCGCGCGACGAACTCGCGCCTGTTTCATTCGCGCTAGAACTTTTTCGTTTTTTCTCGAACGCGCGTTTGGATTCGCGATAACGAACGCGAAAAGTGTCTTCTTCCGGGATTGAGAATATTTCGCGTGTACTTCTAGATCAAAAAGGCGATATACAAGTGGCATTTATGTGGTGCAGGTGTGGCTGTGTGTGTCGTACACGAGGTCCTGAAATGTTCGAATCGCAGCGTACCACTTTCGTTCCGATCTCGCTTCTCAATGAGCTCTCCCATGAAAGTTCGTCGATGCGGAGAAAAATATTTTCTCGATTTTATAAATGTATATATAAATACGTACATACACAGATATATACATACGTATATATATATATATATATATACACATATAATCACACATACGCATGTGTCCGTGAGTGTATAATTACGAGGCATGATACGTCCGCAATTTCACTCTCCGCTGGATTTGGTCGCACGATACATCAGTTCCAACAGTCCGTGAAAAACTTCATTGGCTTTTCGCGCTCGTTCTCGAGAGAAAGCAAAAAAAAAAGGAACGCAAACAAAAAAATAAAGAGTACAAAAGTAGACTCAAGAAGGAAAATCGATATTTTTCCTCGCGCCCTCTTATAATGTCGTATTGCACGGATATCTCGAATAGGCGGATCTTCGATTGTTCGTGAAACCGATCCCCTCGGTTGAGACAATGTAAATGCGTTATTCAGAAGGGACGTGACGTCCGTTAAACGTTCGGCTGGAATAAAGAACCGACGCGAAGAGGAGGACCCGAGTCGTCTTTGGCTTTACGTACGAACGTCCGTTAAACGTAATCGTGGACCAAATCGTAGAGAACGATAGCGAATAGTAAAATACCTCGGGCATATATTTCTATACGCGGGTGAGATAGCCCGTTAATTAAATAATCGAGAGATCAAACGGAATAACTTATACGTATTACATAGATTCGCGCACTCGGTGCGATCGGGTTATGCCCCGTCGTTTCTTTCATTTCCTCACTTTTCTATACGCGACGTCGAGGAAAACGCGTGATTGTTTCTGTTTTTTTTTTTCTCTCTTTTCATCTTTTTCACTTTTCAACTTCATTAGCGTACATTGACTAGCACGAGACAACGCTTGTGTGTGTGTGTGTGTGTATGCGTGTATATATGTGAGTGTGTATCTTCGTCTGTGTATGTTTCTTCTTCTCTTCGTTTTTTTAGCTAGCTTATCATTAATAAACCGGTCTGTCCCTGGGAGGGTTTTTTTTTTCCATCGACGATGTTTCCCTCACTTGTTCGCACTTCGTTTCGTGCCCCGATGTTTTTTCCGCGTTTCGCGCGTTCACAACGTAGCGCGGGAAATAAACAAAGTGTGCGGGGGAGGGGCGTGGTTCGGGGAGGGATTTTCGGGGCAGGGGGGACGAGAAGAAAGGAGAGATTGACCGGGCCACGGCGCGCGCTCGTACACAATCGCTAATACACAATTTCATTATGTTTGGGTTTTGTCGACTCGAGTGTGAAAAAGAAAGAAAAAAAAAAAAAGTAAAGCAGAGATGAAAATTCAACGCACAAACGAGTCGGCTTTTAATATCAACTATACAATTAAGTACGTCTCGGCCGCGGGCTTAATCAATTCTCGGTCTAAACTTCAATTTATTTTCTTGTTCTTTTTTTTTTTACGCTTTCTCATTTCTTCTTCGTGTTATACATGTGTGGGTGTGTGTGTGTGTATTTTTCTTTCTTTCTTAACTCACTCGATTCGAGAGATCAATCAGGTCCGTTTGTGCGAGCCCTATTTATCCCCCCACCCCACCCCTAGACCTCCTGCTCTGCACCCTCCCTTCCTACAATTTACTCGCTTTGGACTCGCGTTCCACTAACTTATTTTACTTTTCCCTCGGGCTCTTCATCGGCCCTTGCAGTTTTTTTCCTTTTTTTTTTTCTACTCGGTTTGCGCGCGCCCTTCGTCGCACGAAATTCATCGCTTAATTAATAATACCTGGCTTGGCCACCGTCGCAACCCACGACAACCGTTCTCGTTCGAGGCCTACCCTCGGTTGTCCATCGATCACTCATCCATCATAGATACTCGTCTTCCCTCCTCCTCCCCTTCCCACCCCCAACCTTCTTCAATATTTCCCGTTAAATTACAATATTCTAAAACTTATACATAAACGAGTATGCATAACTGTGTATTACGTCGTCGTTCATCTTGTTGTTCAGCTTTTTTTTTAAATTCTTTTCGCTCGCGCAGTCAAGAGCGACGTCCACCGAGCCACGAGATCGACGTTCCCGAAATATTGCAGTTTTTTTTATTCGACAGAGACAGAGGGAGAGAGGGAGAGAGAAAGAGAGGTCGAGAGAGAGAGAGAGAGAAAGAGACTTCAGCATCGAGCTGTACAGGATCGAAAACAAAAAATCTTTGAATTCGTCGTTTTCTCGTGTCGGAGAAACTTCGCCATCTTGAATTCGCGATAATACTAGTATTTTACAAAAGAGCTCGTTTTACATTGTTCTCAGCGTGAAATTTCGAACGCTCTTCTTGTCTCCCTTCGTCTCTGGCTTCTCCTCTTTTTCTCACTCTCCCTCTCTCACCCTCTTCTCTCTCTCTCTCTCTTCTCGCGAAACATCCGTTTTTTTTCTTCCTTCCGTATTGGCTCTCGGCTTTACGCCGGTACGTATACATAAATCAAAATATGTATGTACAGAAATAATCGGGGCGATGAATATCAAACGTCAGGCTCACTAGTCGCACCGTTCAACCCTTTTATCCCTATCAGCTCTCCGAGCACTTTTCTTCCCTTTCTATTTCCTCGACGACCCGGAGAAATTCGGAGGAAGAAAAAAATCGGTATGGACGTTTCTCTCGCGGTGTTTCGGACGTCACGAAGATAAGAGAGACGAGACAAGAGAGAAAGAGAGAGAGAGAGGCAGAGAAAGAAAGAAGAGAGAAAGAGAGGGTGAGATAACCGAGAAAAAAACAATTATTTCCAAAACAATAAAAGACGACATTGCGTATACGTGTTCGTTTCCTTTTTCTTTTGTTTGTATCTCGTGAGTATGTACGTAAGTAGGATCATGGGCAATAAAACGGCATTTTTCAGGTTTTAGATCCAGGGTTCACCATCACAGAGTCACAGCGCGCGGTTTCTATCGAGCGTTTGTTGCTTCGTAAAAACCTCCCCCTCCCTCCCCTCCCAAACTCGTTGCCGCACGCTCACCCTATGCCCCGAGTATTCTTACGCTGCGGTGCAATTCGGGTACAGCCCTTCAAGAGTGCGGCTATGGTGATGGTTTTCTTTTCGCCGAAACTCTTCGCTCTCTCTCTCTCTCTCTCTCTCTCTCCCTCTCCCTTTCTCCATCTCTCTCCCTTTTTCTCTCTCGCTCTGCGTAGGCAACCAGTGATGTAACGGTTTTGCCTTTTGGCGCTCTTGATTTCTGCCTCCCTATGTCTATCTGCTTCATCATTCGCACGCGCGCGGGTGTGTGTTTTTATGTGTGTGTACGTATGTCCGTTTTTTTTTTCCTCTTAAAAACTCTTCAGACTCGTTTTGGATATTCTTTATCTTTCTCTCTCTTTCTGTCTCTTTCCCTCGTTCTTCCCTTTCTCTAAGTAGTTACGCGCAAAATCTATGCGCCAGGCTCGCCGCGTACTTTCTCCTCGTGTCACACATGTACTGCATGATGAGTTTGTCGATCGACGCTCTCATTAAAACCGTAGAGTCCTCGTTCTACGCGGCTTTGCTCTTGTTCGTCTTGAAGCTAACTTGAAGTATCCTATTGCCGAGTGTATAACCGTTTAGGCTCTGTATCGCGACGACCGCCTCCTCGTAATTCGTCATCGTCACGAAGCCGAAGCCCTTGCACTTGTTGGTCTGTAAATCGCGTATAACCTTGACCGATTGTACAGCACCGAACGGGCCGAACAGCTGCCAGAGCACGTTCTCCTCGGTCTCCGGCGCCAGATTGTACACGAAGATGCACCAGCCCGAACCGTTCATCGTGTTCCCTGGTATCATCGAGTTCGCCAGTAGATCACCCGCGAGCGGACTGTACCTGAAACATCGTGATTATTTTGTCGTTAGTCGTTTTTTTTTCTTCGTTCTTCGCTCGCCGGAGCTTGGAAAGCGTTAAACTCTGGGACGCCGAATTGTTAAGCACGGGGAGAGAGGATGAAACGGAAGGATTCTTCTCTCAGCTGTGATCGAACGATTCTTTATCTACCGATTTTGAGTATTTTACGAAAGCGAATTTGTGATTTTATCATTTTTTTTGTTTTTTTTTTTGTTATACCGAGTTTTACTTTGAGAAAATATATTTGTAATTTCACAATTATACCGAATTTGACTATTTTTGGAAAATATATTTGGAATTTAACAATCTTGTTTTTTCGATTTTTAGTATTTTTTTAAAAGAAATTTGTAATTTTGGTTTTTTCTACCGATTTTCATAGGAAATTTCTCATCTCAATTATCTCTCTCATTTTTATAATTATTCTTGCAGTTATACGATACGTTTATTTGAAGAGTTAGTGTTGCAGAATTAAGTATCGCAAATGTCAAATACAATTGAACGATTTCGAACGTTTCGTGAAGTTCGTTGATAGAATTTTTTTTCTCTCTTTTTTTCCATCGGTTTCATTGATAATTTTGTGCGGAATTTTTATTCGCTTTATCACTCGGCGAAAGTGCCTCGTGTCGTCCGAGTCGCGGAAAAGCCAAACACACTCAATTATTTTTAGCGACCATCGTCATTTACCGACTATTTCGAAATTCTGGCTTGCGCGCGCGAACCCGTACGAAATTTTATCGCAAACGAGAGCACGCTGAATTATATGATTTCGCATAAAAGGATCCCTTTACCCCCCACCCCACATTTGTAGATGCGTTTACACGCGACTCAATGTGGACCCGATATATAGCACGAATTTCAGAAAATAAATAAACAATCGAGAGTGCAGAGCGATCGAGTATTTTCGAGAACAGAGTGAAAAAAAAAACTGATAAATTATCAAATTCGAACTTTCGTTTTTGCAAAACTGAATAAAAATAATTCTGGGCACTTTTCGTTTTCAAACAACAAATTTTTCGTTTTTTCAGGAATGGAATTGCAAAAATAGAAAATACATCTTTTGAGTATCGATTTTTAGTAATAGGAAAATAAATTTAGACCAAATCGACATCCATTTTTTAAATTAATGAAAATTGACGAATTCAAAGGTGGAGAATAATATTGTGAAGAAAGATCGCCGATGCGAGCGAGATCGAGGGAAATAATTACGGGGTTGAAAAAACGAGAGGAAAACAAAACCGAAAAGGCACACAGAAAAGTATTTCAATTCAAACTACGTACCTACTTGACGTCACAAGCCGCGTTAAAACAAGGCACATCTCGGTGAATGCAAGTTTTGAACAGCAAACATACTTATCGATCATAATCATCGATTATCGTTATTCCTAATGCAATTTTTTGTTTCTTTATTTCTTTCTTTCATTTATTTCGATTTTTTCGATCGAATGTATGATTCGAGTGATCAAAGATTTGAGATCTTTTTTGCTTTTAAATTCGTGTTGTTAATGCATGTCAAATGTCGTATTTATGCGCGAACATGTGTGTATGTATGTGTGTGTGTGTGTGAATGTACTTGGAAGGCGAAAAGAAGAGAACGTAAAAATTCGAACGATTATCGACGAATTCTCTCGTCGATTGGCATTCCTCAGATCGATCCATCGATTGCCAAAAATCAATTATTTGCAGGTAAACTTCAACATTTATCGATAAAAGTACGAAACTTTCTTGACTAAAATAATATCCGCAATTTTCGTATTGATATCTCGTAACAGAAATTATTTTATCAGTCAAAATCGCAATTCTATCAATTTTGAAGTTTACTAAAAAAAAAAAATAATATATCGAGAAACCAATCTTCGTATGCGGGAAATTCTCGAAATCAGAAATACAAGAGATACGCAGTGAAGGATGAAAAAAAATCCAAACTCGAACACGTTTCAGACGTAAGCGAGGAAGTAAAAATACGTAATAGCAAACATATCGCAAAAAGTGTTTCGTAGCATGAAGAACAAAGAAGAATGGAAAGTAAAAACAATAAATAGAAAAATATAACTATCCAAACCGAATAGTTCGACATTCTCGGTAATAAGGAAAAGCCAATGAGGAACGAAAAGTGAAAGGAGTGCGAGAAGGAGAATATGAAATAAGGAGCCACGCAAGAAAATAAAAAGGAACGAAAAACGAGTAGTAAACAATTAAGCCAAAATTGTACGAAACTTATGCGATAATAAATAACGGGAAAAAAGAAAAATACTGACCTCTGTAAGCCTTTGTTAATGGCAAGCATGGCCTTGCCAGTGCTAAAACAAAAAACACAAAAAGAACAACGTAAGATGAAAAATCATTTTTTGTTTTTTTTTTTTTTTTCAGATTTTATTCTCTCGCTCTTTTTGCAATATTTCGGTAACCCAATCATCTATGACGCCTCTTTTGTACTCGCTATTTCGGCATATAAAAAAAAATAAATAAATAAGAAACGTATGAGAAAAGCCAAAGAAAATCAGTCACGGGATGGAGCAGTGCGCGCGAATAAGTCACGAACTGTGTTAAAATAATCGATTCGGCAGTGTGTGTGTGTGTGTGTTTTTTTTTTATGAAAATTTTGCTGTGCTGATGATCGGAGATGGGCGCGATCAATTCTTTTCTTTTTTTTTTACAATGATCCTTCAAACATTTGAATTTTTAGTAACTATAGATATATATTTATCTAAACGTGTCGTGCATATTTAATGCGTTGTTGTTTTTAAATTGAATATTGATTTTTTTTTCAAATCAAACACTCGAAACTTTTTTTTTCGTGGTTAATTTTTTCTGACCCTGGTAAAAAGAACTCGCGGTAAGTTGTGACAAAATGTCTATTCTTTCAAATACTACTTTTTCAGGTACTATTTTTTCAAATATGATTTTTTTTCAGATAGGTTTTCGTTAAAATTATTGTTTTTTAAATACTTTTTTTCCTTCATATATCATTTTTTTAAACTACCATTTTCCCAAATACTATTTTTTCAGATGCTTTTTCAAATACGATTTTGTTTTTTCGAATACTATATTTTTTCAAACACAATCTGAATTTTGGCAACATTTTTTTTTATGTACATTGACATCAATTTTGTTATTACCTTTCAATTCATATTATCCAACAATAACACATTCCATATATTATTGTTGCATTTGAGAACGTTAGATTTTTTTTATATCGGTTTTTATCGTCTTTTAACGATTTTGAAAATAGCGATTTTTAAAATCCGTTGCAGCTCAGAATTAATTAAAGTGGCAAGATACAATTTTTATCCATTTTCTCAAAACTTTGGTTGCACCCATCTCTCTGTGTAATAGATGTTGTTCCTGTAACGTGTACGAACAGAATATAAATAAAGAAAGAAATTATAGAGGAGATAGTATTTAAAAAAAAAGTCAATTTCAGAGAAAGCGTTAAAGTGAACTTCTTGTTCGCCTTCCTTGTTTGTACCTTTCGTGTGTTCCTCAACGAGTATAATTTGCCTTTATTCTTTCGTAACTGTATTTTCGAAAGCACAGTCTGAGACCCGTATTCTCATTGCGCTGTCTCTCTCACCTTCTCTCTTCCTCTCTCTCTCTCCCTCTCTCTTTCTTCGCGTATATTTAGAAAAACAAACCGTCAGCGATTTTGTGCTGATGTTCGACGTGTCCATTAATTTATGCACGGGCCCTTCTACATTAAATCGACTCCGAAATATCTCCATGCTATTTTCATTTTTCTCCGAAACATAAAATTCCACGGAATTCAAAAATTTACCCTAATTTTTCACATTTTCACTACTTTGAACGCCTAATGTCAAAAAATAGGAAAAAGAATATGGAACTCCTTTTTTTTTTAAATAAACCGATGACTAATGGGGATAATTGGTTTTCGAAAATTGTGAATTTATAGGAAAGCTTTGAGAATAAAAATGTTCAGTCAATAATAACGATTATCCAATAATAATTATCGATATGTATTTATCTTTATTTACGATAAAAATTTATTGTTATTAACGATTTTAAAAATCTGAATAAATAGCTATAAAAAAAATATTGAATTATAGCTTTAGAAATTACAGCTTTGTAATGATAATTTAATGTATATATATACGTAATAATAATTTTACCATAAAAGATCATTTTTTCAGTACTAACAAAAACATTACTTTTTGAATAATAAATTCAAGAATATTACTACGAGCCTGTTCCTCCATGTAATTCAAACTCGACCAACTTCGAGTGTCCCGAAGAAAAGTTGGCCTTTTTCCCCTTCGAGGAGAAACCTATTTTCTGAAATCCATTTTCAGCCGAGCAATCGTGGCAATCTCGGGATATTTTCTTACCCTCTGGGAAGGCTCGGGCTAGTGCGAAAATCGATGAGGGTTGCAAAAGGGCTGAACCCCGTGAGTATGCAAGGCTCGTCGAGGGTTGAAGAAAAAAAAAAAAAAGTCAACATCGCGACAACAAAAATAGAATCTTTCGAAGAAACGATTATCCTTCCCTCGTTCCTCGAAACACTTTGCTAAATTAATTGCTATCCGCGTCGTAAAATCGAATCCCACCTTCGAGTCAGTGAAATGTAAAATGCCCTTTTCGCGTTTCCGTTTAATTACTTTTTTCGTCGCCAACGAGTAAATGTCCGTTTCAACAAAAAAACAAAAAAAAATCGTTGTCGATCGATAACCCGCGACCCCATAGGTAAAATATCGTTCTAAATTAAATGTCGGTTTTAAATACATTTCGAAATACGGATGAACGTAAAAATAATTAATAACGTCAATGTCCTTAGAAAGTTGAACAAATTTTATCTAAACACGATTTAATTGAGATAAAAAATCTTACTTTCGCTAATTACTTTATTTGAGGATAGCCAAGCAAAAAAAGTTTTTAAGAAGTAAAGGATTATGTCTATTATGATTCAATGCTCGAATTAAAAGAAATAAATATTTTCATTGCGAAAACGTAACTTCCAGAATATTCAGAAAAATTACTGCGATTTGCAATGGTTTAGTTAATTACTCAATTTTATCTTAATATTGTAAAAACATATTTGTGCAATTTAACTGTCATAATTAAAAAAGAAAACTGTTGTTTTATTTTGACGTTAAAGAAAGTTAAGCAAGTTAAAAATTGAACATAAAAAAAAGTTTTTCATTTTATTGACGGCGAATTCTCAAAGGCAAAAAAATGTAATTTTTCGTTAACCCAATGTACAAGAAAAAATCGACACGAGAAAAAACAAAATATCACATTAAAATTAAGCCCCAAAAAATTACCTAATTTGCTTAAATCACCAATATCTACTTGATTCACTTTTCGAGCGAACAATATTCAATACAAATTCAAAAGTTCAATTTTACGAACCTGTGTAATCAACCTCCCTAGTCACTATACAGAAATCGTGATCGGTGAAAATCACCTTGACGACTAGCACACACCAACGAGGCGGAGAGTTTAGACAGACATCGAGGGAGCAATGCGCAAGGCGGGAAATTCGAGACTGCGAGAGTGAGAGATACGGACAAAGAGATGGAAGAAAGAATAGCGTGAGGCAACCCGAAGAGAGACAGCTGGATTCCCAAATTCATCATTCCCAAAAAGTAACTAGATAATCGCTTTCTCACTAGGACGTCATCATTAATGCAAAGAAATATTAATTGATTAACATTTACCATTATTGCATTAGCAATAATAAATCGTAGAAACAGGAATTAATTAATTTCTACCATTATTACATTAATAATAATAATAATAATAATAAATAAAAATACTTATCAATAATGATAAATAATAGTGTAAAAATGAATAATCTTCTACCGTTATTAAATTACTATTATTATTGATAATAATAATTCTCAAATAATGAAAAATAGAAATAAAATAATAATAAATAATATTTATTAATAATAATAAATAATAGTGCAAAAATTAAATGACTTCCGCCATTACTATATTAATTGTAATTTTTTTTTAAAATACTATTTTCACGAAAAAAGTGGCCGAGATTTTTGCGTTCAAAATCCGTATGGTAAACAATAGCATTGTTGGCTCACGAGAACGTGCAAGCCCGACCGAGTTTCCAATTCAGACAAATGAAATATTTGATAAAAAAATAAATGCTACAAAAAATAATGAACATTTAACGACAACAATTTACATTTATTATTCAATACTCGAAGAAAAATAAACCCCGCGTGTTCAACTATCGTTCCATTATTTGCTCAGTGTTGGACTCGAAGGTGAATAACGCGATCAATTTTTATGGCACGTTACGAAGAAGCGCTTTGCTCGCAATGACACTTTTTATTCCCTCCCCCACGAGACCCTTGATTATTGTGGGTCACACCCCACAAGTTTTACTTATTCAAGCAATAATCGTTATTTTTAGGAAACGCGTTGCCCATAGCAGTAAAAGATACTAATAAAAAAGAATAATATTAATAATAATAATCTCAATAATAATAATTACGAAAAAATGAAAGCTCAATAATAATAATCATATAAAAATCGATATTATATTATATTATAATATTCATATAATATAATAATTATGTGATATGATTGATAAATATTTATAAATATATCAATCAACATTTCATAATATTTATCAATTGTAACAACAATTATTTGCAAGTCGTAACGACTGTAATATTGGCGATAAATATTATATTATTGTAAAATAACACAATATTTACACGATATCATCAATTTCGATATCAATAATATATTATAAATATCAATAGTAATGTCAATAAAATTAAATTACTTTTGTTTATACAAATATGAATGACAATAATATTTATCTCTCCCGTTATTGGGAACAATAAATATAAATTTTATTTTTGTAAAATGATTGATACAAAAATAAAAAAGAAATTTCTATTATTTATATATTTCCACTTGGGTGTAAAATGTGATTGTACGTCTCGTTCATACGAAAATCCCTAGAATTAATATTCTCGGGATTTTACCCGGAGCTTTCTAGTTACTTTCTAGTTAATTTCTAGTTACGAATTTACCCGGCGTCTTCTAGTTACTCATTGGGAGCGATAAAATTGGGAATGTATAGTGAAAAAGGCACGAACGATCGAGGGCACGATCGGTCTTGATGTTGTCGGATGTTTTGTTTGTGTTTCGAATGTTCATCTCGTAGGTGATGTTCCGTCGTATCTGTTTTGATATTGAGACTCGACGGTAAACGTGGTGGTTGTTCATTCGTTTTTCTTTTCGTTTCTTTCCGGGTAGAGCGAGTAGAGGCGAGTAGGTACCTGGATAGTGGCGACAGTGGAATGTACCTGAAGCGGCCGGTCGGATGATGGATCGGACCGCCGAAGCGTCGACTGCCCTGTGGCGGTAGATAAGCTGCTATGGGCGGTATCGCTTTGTTGCTGTTGCTCGGATTGTTGGCGAATTTGACGGTGATCGGTTCGGTCGAGCCCTTTGGTATGGTCCCGTTCAGCTCCTGGATCGCTCGTTCGGCCTCCAGCCGTTGATCGAACCTTATGAATCCGACACCTTTCGACAGGCCTGCCAAGGTCACGCATAGAGCCGCGCGTAACAAGAATAAACATGGAAGAGAGAGCGGCATAAGCGAGACGAGGCTTTTTTCTCTGCTTGTTTTTTCTTTGTTTTTTTTTTTCATGTTTTCCGTCTTGTTATCGATTTCATCAAAAAACGTTTTTCCGTTTGTCTTTTCTATTTTTAATACTTTTTTATTTCTTTTTTAAAATATATATATATTTTTTTTTTCATTCGCAACCTTCTCTACTCGAATTGATGGAAAATTTTGTTGTAGCTTTTACGGATGTCAAAAAGAATTCTTTGTTTTTTTTTTATTGTTCCCTTTTTTTTTTGGTTTCTTACTATAAAATCGTTCGTACGTTTGAATGTGATAATAATTCATTGCCAAAAAATCAACGCTGAGCAGCTACGGTTCGAGAACAAAAGAGGAACTTCCGTGAAAACTGCCGAGACTGCAATTCATCGAGTGTTGCGACTGCTTATTGAACAAAAATTGCCAGTCGAACGAGATTGTTCGGAAACAGAAAAGAAAAGCGTCGAATTAATGGCGTATTCTCGAGAAATTTGTTATTTTCATGGTTGTTGATTATTGATTAATGTTTTATTTTGATATTCGTTTTTCTTGAAATTTTTTTCAGAGCGGTCATTTGTGAAAAGCTTTTTTTGGTTTTTTTTTTTTTTTTTTTTTTTTTTTTTTTTTTTTTTTTTTTTTTTTTTTTTTTTTTTTTTTTTTTTTTTTTT
>JAPYZI010005351.1:0-10590 GCA_030523105.1 Ophioninae sp. A BG-2022a | reverse complement strand
CTCTTTTTCTCCCCCCCCCCCCCCCCCCCCCCCCCCCGGAGGATCGAAGAGTCAGACTCGGCAAGTTCGTTGTTCGATCTTTCGAGGAATTTTTTTTTTTTTTCTTCTTCTCCTTTGCTGGATCTGTGGCTGCGTTGGGTTCTCCTGTTCTTCGAACCCAAACGAACCCAAACAGAGAGAGAGCAGGAAACGTAACGTTTGGGTTGGATGTTGGTTGTCGTAGAAAATCGTTGTTGAATCGATCGAGAACACTCGTATTATTTGACACTCCGAAATGGCGAGATTTGAAGGGTTTATCTTGATTTATTTATTTATTTTTATTTTTCTTTTCTTTTTTGGTTTTTTATCAGGGGGTGGAAGGGGGGAGGTTGTTTCGAGGACGAAACTCGCGGCTGTACTGAACTCGCTGGGGAAGAAGAGAAATGGTAGTGTATAGTAGGGTGGGGGGCGCTCGCGAAGAAACAACCGTCGCTGGACATTGTCCGCGAGGTTAGTACGCCAGGTATGGATATATCGGGTTCTTGATGGTAGATAGGTGTAAGGGTGGCTCGACACGCATACATCGTAATACACGTGTACCTCGTGTTCTCCTGTATAAGGTGGAAACCGTTCGTGGGGCTCGGTTTCACTCAATATCGAGTTGACCGGTGTGTATGGTCAACCTTGGCGCATGCTCAGTTAGGTTATGTTTTTTTTTCTTTTTTTTTTTTTTTGACCTGACTCGAACACGGCCAGACTCACGAGGAGACGAGTAAAATACGTCCTCTTCGACCTCTATTTATAGAAAATTATACATACATGGATTAATGGCTCGACGAGCCATCGATATTTTTCGTGGTTTTGGAATTACTCGTTTTGATGGGACATTAGGAATTCTCGATTGTAGACTCCCAAATGGCACAAAATTAGGGGCAGTATGAAAAGACTGGAATTATACTCGAATTGTGATTTTTACGATTTTTTATATTTATTTTTTCATTATTAATTACGAATAATTATTTACGAATAATTAATAATAATTATTTACATTATTAATGTGCGAATAATTATGAAAAAATAAATAGAATTAATCATTTGATAAGAATATGTTGAAGATGTAAAAAAAAAAATTTCCGACGATTCGAAGATGCCGTGTTTTAGCCCTACGTCTAAAGATACGAAAATTCGTGTGGCCTACATCTTCGTAACGCGAAGCGTATTTGTTTGTTTTTTTTTTTCTGCTCGAGTGGTTTCACAGCTCTAGGGATATTGTTGGCGGAATATTCGTTGCGTGAACGTTCGGACTCGTCTGATAAAATCTCGCAGCCGCGGTCGTTTCCCTCCGCGGTCATTCCCTCCCAGAAGTTTTGCAGAGCTTGTACGTGCGTCGTGTCCGACTACGGTGGTCGTGTTTTACGTACCCCGAACGTATTCTTTCCCCATCCCGCATATATCATTTCCAAACTGCATTATTTGTTTTACTAGTTTTTTTTTTTCTCGCCGATCGATACGCGCATTCCACATTAGCGAAAATAGGAAAAAATTCTTCGGTGCAAACTCGAATATTTGTATTAAAAGCATGTTTGCAATTTTTCTAATGATATATAAATTATATAAAATCTTACGTGGGTGGATTCCTGTATCTCTTTTGCACGTGAAGTATCGCCCTCGGACTCTTCACGAAAGTGTACGTTTCACCTTTGGTCGTTTGGGTTATGGATGGTATATTGTACGGTTGCATTCCCCTGTTGCACATTTGACACTGCTGGCTCGTTTTCGACGCCATATTTTTCGATCGCCCGTACCGATCGTCTTTAACGTTCAACTTTCAAGAAATCGCGTTTTCGGGAGAACAATCTTTTATTACGCACTCGTTGGTTAATTTCATTTGACAACTCGTCTCGAGACGATCGCGAACTCGCTTCGTTTCATCCCGGTCTCAACCACCGGGTTGCTATAGGAACGTAACAGACGAGAATTACATCCCTGGATTATCGACATTCGAATCACTCGAGACACTTGCCTCGAACGAGTTAAAAATGGACCGTGATGCGTGATTTATTCGATTTAATTCTCCGCTTGTTCGAATTTCGCGATCGCGTTTCCGTTTCGATGAAAATGGTTAAAAATGTTACTTTAAAGACGGCAGATTCAACTGTTTCTTTAAATTTCTTTCCCGAAAGATCGACTCGAAAGTCAGTGTTACGCGAGAATAACCGTTTGGTAAACAAAAGTATCGAAAAGTCGAATCTCTATTTTACCGGTACTCGGTAACTTACCGACAGCGTTTGATTCTCATTTTTTGAGTCAGCGAATGATCCAACGAATAATTTTCATTATTTTAGCCATCAATTACGACTCGCAAACGGTTGAGATTGAAAACCTACGGAAAGTCAAAATCGAATAGTTTATTCAGCGATAGTTGAGTCGGTAATTCACCGACAATCGTCTACAGACAAATATGTCGCTTATATCTCTAGAGCAACCTCGTATGGCCTATCAGCATCAACGAAACGATTTTCTCCGCGTCAGCTCGAAGTGGCTGAGATCGACCATGACCGAAAATAAACATGATTTTTTTCATTCCCAATTTCAGTAGAAAAGTCCCCAACGTAACGACAAAACTGATAAATCTCAAAGAATTTCCACCGTAAAATCTATGAAAATGACTTTCCAACGTAAGTCACGTTCCAGATCACAAAATAGAATAAATTCGGATGAAAATTGACTTTTCGTGGCCTCCGCGATAAAAAAAAAGTTCCTAGGTACGCACCTGCGGGCTCCTCCAATCCTGTATAAAATCCCGTTGCACCGGAGATGCCAATTGGCTGCAAGAACGATCCAGATTTGGCGAAGTAACAGGCGCGAGGCGAAAAGCGCGCCTCGTCCAATGAAATACGTCTCGTGATTGAATATCTCCCTGCGCTTCCCCCTGGCATCCACCATACTTGGCCATAATACACTAGTCCGATATTAAAAAAAAAAGGTCTACCTAACGCGGAGTCTCGTAATTTATTGCTTACAGAAACATACGCGAAAACTTCGCCTCTTCTTCGATTCCTCGTACCCTCGCGTTTTCCCTCGTATTTCCGAAGCGTCGTCCCATCTTTTTCTTCCCTAACGAATACGAGCCGAAAAATAAAAGAATCGTGAACCGTTCGGAATCTCATCGGAAAGTTGCAAGTGTGTACGGTAATGGGTTCGAAATCGAGCGGGGAGTGGTTGCAACGCTGAGTGATCTCGTATCGTTTGCCTGGAATATATTCGCGTCAATAGTGAACCGAAAAGCCGCGTCTTTTTTTTTCGCCAAGCGTTGATCAGTCGAACGATCGTCAAAGCTGTAAATTGTTCGCGTGAAAAAAAATGACGTGAGTGCGTCTCGCTTGGCGTGGGACGTAAAAAAAAGGAGGCTAAAAAACAGCCAGTGATTACCTCGACGAAGCACACGGATATTATTCCGTCTCGCGACTCGTATGTCCCTATATACATGCACGCATCATCGAGTTCGCTGTGCCCCCGTGTGCGCGCGACTTCCAGACATGTGTCGGTGGGATGAATTACTCCAATTTTCTCAACAGCTAATGGACTGAAAATAACATACTTTCGTAAAAAAAAAAAAAAAAAAAAACGAAAAAGAAAATCATAGCGCTGTGCCAATGTGACATGTTCATGCTTTCGAAGTATTTCATTATACTGACGTTCATCACCTTCGGGTTGTTAGGTAATGCGATAACAAAACAATACACGAATACGATAATCGCCTTGTCCTGTGAAGCCCTTGGTTTTCATTAATATTATTATCGTTACTATTATTATGTTTAATGCTACCATTTATTTCTCAATTCCTCTATTTGCACGAACTCATTATTATTGTTATCGTTGTATGCGATCTTCGACAATTATTATTAATGTTTGCAATCGGGGATCAAACATAACCCGACTTTTCTCGATTCTCGATTCTTCCCGAATGAAATTCATCCCTCATATCGACTTATTTACTTGTTGCCTGATTTCGTTTTATCGCTTGGTTTCGCCGAGAAATCAATGTTTTCTGTCGCTACGCGTATCGAAATTTGTTTGTTTTCGATCAACTTTGTGAAATACGCATTCATCGGTGCTTATCAAGAAAATGCATTTCACGATGATACGCGTTTGAAAGTTCGTATATAGAAATCGAGTTTTTCATCACGGAGAATCGAAAATGCAAGAGCGATGGGTATAGCCTATATTCGTTATGAAATATTCAGGCACGACGCACGGACACGATGTCAAAGGCTCGACGTATTGCGAGTTTTACAACGAGACGATGTGCGCCGAGTCTCAGCAAGGATGTTCGGAGAGGGAGGAGTGCATACCGCACGATCCGGACAAGAGAAATCACTGCTACGTCCTGTGGCAGTTCGACAGCGCCACCAAGAAGTCCACCATAAAGTTGAAGGTTTTTATACCTTCTAGGCGTTTCAAAAAATACACGGATGAACGGAGATGACAAAAAAACGTTGGTTTTGCAGGGATGTTTTCTAGATAGCAAAGAGTGTTACGACAAGACGCACTGCGTCGAAAAGAACGCGGACAGGAAGAAAAAATTGTTCTTTTGCTGCTGCGACGGCAACATGTGCAACCAAAATTTCACTTGGGATCCTCAGCCCACGGAACGTCCGCATACGGAACGTAAGTCCTTGAGATAAAACGAAAGCGGAATAATCTCAGGGATGATTAATCAATTTTTCACTCGTTAGGACCAAAAGTGGTGCCGCACACGGAACAACAATACCTTACAATGATGCTGTCCATATCAGTTCCTATGCTACTGCTGGTCGTTCTTCTGGCGTCAATCTTTTGGTGCTTCAAACGCCGGAAGTTGGGATACTTCAATGAGGTAATTGGAACACTCGAGACGATCGTAATTAAGATAATGATAACTTTGCTAATTAAGGATTAACATATAAACGTTTTACCGGCTTTGATAAATTGAAAGTCATAGTTAGGTTACGGAAATAACAAAATCATCACATTTGACGCTGAAGTGCGATCGACTTATTCAGCAGGTTCCCACATTGGAGCCTTTGCCGCTGCCCCAGCCGTCGCCAAACCTTGGGCTACGACCGATCCAACTGATCGAGATAAAAGCCAGAGGTCGCTTCGGGGCTGTTTGGAAAGCACAGTACAGAAGCGAGATAGTCGCAGTGAAAGTCTTTCCTATACAGGACAAACAATCATGGCAAACAGAACAAGAGATATTCAAGCTCGCTCACATGGATCACCAAAACATCTTGAATTTCATCGGCGTTGAGAAAAGAGGCGATAATCTTCAGGCTGAATTTTGGCTTATCACGGCTTATCACGAGAAAGGCTCGCTCTGCGATTATCTCAAGGCGAACGTTGTAACGTGGCCGGAAATGTGCAAAATAGCTGAATCAATGGCATACGGATTGATGCATTTGCACGAAGAAATACCGGCCAATAAAGTTGATGGATATAAGCCTGCTGTCGCTCACAGAGATTTCAAATCCAAAAACGTTCTTCTCAAGTCGAATATGAACGCTTGCATCGCTGATTTTGGACTCGCCCTTATTTTTCATCCTGGTAAACCTTGCGGCGATACTCACGGTCAGGTATGTTGATGTTGAATCATTTGAGTCGTTTAACTGCCATGTGTATCAACCATTAATGATAAACTGTCCACTTACCGAGCCAATCCACACTCTTCGTTAGACATCTATTGTACGAGGAAATTTTCACAGGTTGGGACTCGAAGGTACATGGCGCCGGAAGTCTTGGAAGGTGCTATAAACTTCACTCGAGATTCGTTTCTACGCATAGACATGTACGCGTGTGGTCTTGTTCTCTGGGAATTGGCTTCTCGCTGTACGGCTCAAGACGTGAGTTTATTCGATTGGAAAGCTCGTCCGATAAGAAAGCGACAGCTTTCATGTAGAAAACCAAATGGATTCGTTGATTTTTCTGCAGGGTCCGATAGGCGAATACAGGCTGCCCTTCGAGGAGGAAGTTGGTCTTCATCCAACCCTGGAAGACATGCAGGAGAGCGTCGTGCACAAAAAGGAACGACCGTTGATACCGGAAACGTGGAGAAAGCATCCGGTATGCCAATTTGAACTCGTTACTGATCCAACAAGTTTTTTAATCCAAACAAACCCAAACAAACTTTGAAAAAGAGTTTCAATCCTTATGTTTCTTGTTGTAAATCAGGGCCTTTTCTCCATCTGCGATACGATGGAAGAATGCTGGGATCACGACGCAGAAGCGCGGTTGTCCGCTTCCTGCGTAATGGAAAGAGTCGCCACGCTGAGCAGAACTCTCGTAATAAACTCTTCGGCGTTGATACGCGTCGACAATGCGAACGAGTCTATCACCACCAAGGAATCCAGCATGTAGTTAGCCTACGTATGTATCATAGCTTTAGTTCAAATGCACAACAAGCCAGTTCTCTCGTACCAAACGTTTTTATTTTTTCGTACGGAAAATACAAACAAAATAATAATAATAATAATAATAATAATGACGAAATTTACACGAATCCGGGTTAAACAAAGGGACGACTGGAAGCGTTGAAATCGCAACGCGATGTGGGGATCGTTTATAGTTTTCATCAGCTTGTTAATTAATTAACCCCAATTTTCGAGTCGACAAAATGCCGGCTCTCGACGTCATGATTCTCGTAATCCGAGAAAACGATTTTTCACGATGACGATTCAATCGTCATTTCAAACCCAAACATATTTCGGATATCGGGAATTTCGACAAGTCTCTATTGTCGAATTTAATTTTTTTTTTTTTTAATATGTTCTTCGTAATTTAAGAAATGTTTTATTTTTCAAGATTTTCTTAGATCTTTTAAAAAGATTTTTTATTTCCATTAGAAATCTTTTTAATTTTCTATTTTTTGTTTCTTTCCGCGAAGTTTCTCGGTTTTGCCAATCATTCAGTCATTGACGATTTTTTAAAAATTCATTCCGAAAATTCGCTTACGTTTTCTCGGTCGTTCCCGTTCAATCGAATATTTCTGTTTTTCCTCCAGCGAAACGAGGATTCCAATTTTTTCCGGACATCGAGCCCCGAACACTCAAAAAAAACGAAAAAAAAACAAGAAAAAAAGAAACACTCGTGCGCACTGACGAAAAAGTAGGGTTAGGACGAATTCCCACGAGAACGCGCGAGAACTGCGAGAATACCAAAAAAACATAAACGTAAACGTCTGTCGCTACGAGAAAACGCGTTTCAACGACCCAATTACGATGTACCTGGTAGTACCGATTGAAAAAAAAAAAACAAAAAAAAGAAAACAAACCAAAACTTTCTACGATTGGAAGAGCCACGAGGAATTTCAGTAGAGCTTCATCGTCGCGTTTCCGTTCGGGTTTATACACGTCGTGATGTGAATTTTCTCACTCGTCCCCCTTAAAACAATAGCCATGAAATTATTCCGCGATTTTTCCGTTTTTTCTTCTGTCTTGGCGAAGCCTCGTCTCATTGTGATACCATATATATATCTATATATCTATATAGTTAATTGCAACGTTTTGAGGTTAGGGGAAAACGAAAGAAAAAAAGAAACCAAAACGATATGGTTTCAACGATCGATATCTCGTTTCGATTATTGTTTTTTTTTACTTTCTTCCACTCGTGACGTGCTTTTGTTTCGCTGCTGCAAAAATGGCGGCCGCGGAAACTTTTCCCACGCGTAATTTTTCCAACCGCGCCGTGTCCATGAACTGAAAGACTCGACAATTTTTATTGTTCCTTGTTTCGTTACAATTTGTTTCATTTTTTGTGTTTTATTCACGATTTTTTTTTTCATTTTTTTTGTTTCGCTTAAATTCCGATAGCTTGGGTCTCAACAGTGCCAAATAGTCGTACAATTATACACACACACACGCTTATCACACACGTTTGTACATTAATACGTAAGATTTGAAGAGATTAACGAGAGTTAGACCGAGGTGAGCTGAAGGTCACGCGAAGGTCAAATCTCGTTGCGACGACGATCAAATCGACACTGGGCGCCATCTCTATAACCGAAAAAAAACGATTTCTGCTAAAGTCCCCAGACGTCGAAATATTTTGCCTCGCTTTCGAACGCGTTTTTACTCGTTACGCAAATAATTTTTAGGCCTCCGAAAGATTTGTTTTTGTTTTTTTTTTCGTTCGATCGATCGGAATTTGTGAGGGTTAGTTCGTAGTTTGTAATACAGGGTTCTTAAATGTAATATTTATTAGACATTCCACACTGAATCGCTACTCACCACCTCCCCCCTCCCCCTCCTCCCTTACATTGAAACCCAGAATTCACAAAAAACCGTTTTCGCGATCGACGCTAACTTCATCGAGCTTAGCATTAATCTTCTTTCTTTCTTTTTTTGTCGCTAGTGTCGCGATCGTGAATTCGGTTAATTCAAAACTCAACCAATCACGAAACATTCATTCCGCCATATTTCTATTCCATTCGCCAACCAAAAGCAGCCATTTTAACGTCGAAAAAGTTTATTTTTTACGTTTCAAGTCTGGGGCTGGGGGGTGTGTGAACTGATCGTATTTTCTAACCTAAAAGTGACCGAAAATCGACAGAATCGTAAGTTCGCGAGTGTACGAATGAAAATGTGTAAAAAAATGAATTTGCAGACATTTGCAAAGCGTTTTCACAAGTGAAATATCATTTTCATCATCAAGTGTTCCTCCCGGCCCCCTATTCCTGTCTCGAAACACTTGCGTTGGTGTGGATCGATTAATATTGGACGTGGCTTGAATTCGATGAACTTGTAAATAAAAAACAACGTGATTATCTAAGAGATTTAAGACTATGTTATTTTTAAGGTTATTCGAATATAGCATTTTATTTATCACCCAAAAGTACGAATTGTATATATATTTAGGACGTTCCTACCGTGCGAAAGAGAGAGAACGACAACCAAATACAACCTTGAACGTGTGAGACATTTTGTGGAGTTTCATTTATTCCAGGTTAGACCAAAACCCTTTGATGAATCTTTTGGTCAAACGTCGACTTGATGTCTCATTTCGAGCGATAGTTATTCAAGAGAATTTCGCTCGTTGAAATAACAATTTATAATTTAATAATTAATACTTATTATTAAAAACATTATTTTCGTTGTGAAAAGCTGTTAAATTTTTAATCGACGTTTTGAGTGTTTATTTGGAGGTGTAAATTTCGTAAAAACGATCATAACCTAAAAATCGTCCAAGAATTTGAAAGATATCGGATAAAACATTGAAAAATCTTGGACATCGTGGTGGAAAGCTGTTAAATTTTAAATGGACGTTTTGAGTGTTTATTTCGAGGTGTGAATTCCGTAAAAACGAGCATAACCTAAAAATCGTTCAAGAATTCGAAAGACATTGGAAACGACATAGAAAAATCGTAAAAAATCGTGAAAATTTGTGGAACGATGGCTTATGCTAAATATCCGGAAAAAAAACACATCCCCCCGCCCCTCCTTTTCGCCCAACTGTGTCTGCGCAATTCGACGAAGATTTTCACGATCGTATTGAAGAATGAAACGAATCGAAAGGTAAAGCGTTACATGATGATTTTATTAATACCAACGTATACATAATTGTACGTAACTTCGATTACGAACGTATTAATAAACTTGATACGAGGCCAATCAGTTATTTCCGTTTCACAGCGAATATTCCTTTTCTGTTTTATATTATCGATTTGTACGGTGCGATCGAGAGGTTATGTTCTCTCGCGGTGTTAATTCACGAATATCCGTCGCGAATTTCTCGAGGTCATACGAACGTCGAGTTTTAACAGGATATTGCAAAATAAGAATAATAATAAGAAAAATCGTAACGAAACAACAACAAAGAAAGGTCAACAGCTCGATTACTTTTTTTGGTGAATAATTGTTCTCGTGTTGCGTCACAAGCCAGAAGCGTAGGGGTTAGGTTTATATGTACATCTCGTAGTTTCCGGTTCGTCAGTTTTTCCATGTTTTCTAACCTCCAAAGTCTCAACTGTACATACGATTAATTACAAGTGGTTGCTTATTTTTCTTTTTTTTTTTTGGACTTTGACATCTTATCGTACTCGTATATAATAGTGTGTTCTAAACGATACAAGAAGCAAGTAAAAAAACATTTTCACGCAAGCGTCTCATCGGCCATTTCGCGTAACGCTTCTAAAATCGATTTTTTTCTTTTATACATCGAAAATTAAAAAAAAAAAACAAAAAATGTTTTTTCTTTTTCGAACGCAAAAAACGATTTGCGCGGTCACGACATTATCACACGAAACAAAGGGAGGATCGTCAAACCGGAAATAACGATCGTAACATTTATTAAATTATAATCGCGACGATTTTTTTCTTTCTCTTTTCTTCTCATTGATTTTTTTTTTTTTTTTTTATTCGAAGGAACGAATTTCGTCGCTCGTTCTTTATTTTTTTTTTTTGTTTTATTTTTTATTTTCTCGTTTCATAATAAACTTATTCGCCTATACGCTATGATCACAGTTACATTTATGATAATAATGGTATATGAGTTTTATTACTTTTCACTTTTGTCTCGTGCGTGTTCCTTTTTTTTTTTTTTTTTTTTTTTTTTTTTTTTTTTTTTTTTTTTTTTTTT
>JAPYZI010005350.1:0-10592 GCA_030523105.1 Ophioninae sp. A BG-2022a | reverse complement strand
TCGGACTTTAATGATTAAAAAAGCATTTTGAAGAGAAAATCATAACGAAGAGATTGAGCACAAAGTGGAGTACCAAATCCCAAAGGGAAAAAAGTTATCCATGATTTAGTGAAAAAACGTATTATGCCCAAATATCGAAAAAAAAATTTGATTTTTAATATTTTTTTTATAGATCCTTTAGGATGTAATTTGATCCCCTGAACACGAATCTACAATTAATTTTCCCAAAAACCCAAAATTTCTATGAAAAAATCGTAAAAAACATCTTAAAACACATTTTTCTTCGCTTCGTTCCATGCTTTCGACAAAAATTTTATGATATTCGTAATCAGCATAAAATTTCCGATCAAATAGACCCTTCTAAGATATTAAAAATGGAAAAAAAAAATGTTTGGGCTTCCCCCGGCCACTTTTCCGGAATCTCAAAAATCACGATTTTTCAAAAGGTTGTAAAGTGGGCGTTTTATATGCTATTGAAGTTCATTTGGGGGGTTTGGAAGAGGTTTTTGACTGACTTACATATCGGCGTTGGATTCGTATTAATATCTCGTATAGTTTACCTTGTAAATGGTCTTCCTCCCTAAGATTTCATGAGACTAACCTTTTGTTATATCGAATTTCATGAATTATTTCGACCATTCGAAAAACTTTAATAAAACGATGCTTTTATTTTGGTGGTTGGCTGACAGCTTATAGTCGTGGAAGCGGATTGTCCTCGCATGAAAGCTGCGGTTGCAGAGTCTTATAAAAACGAGTCCCTGCGATCGGACGCCAAATTGGCCGATTACTACGCCGAGCTGGAAAAACTGACCGGTCAAAAAATGAAAACCATAACGGACGTCGAATTGCTCTATAATACACTCGAAATTGAGGTACATTTTAAATTCTTGTATAAACTCAAAATTTTCGAAGCATTGATTTGTTCGATATATTTCGAATGTTTGATATTTTCACATCGAAACTTTTCACGCAGGAAGACAACGGCCTCGTTTTACCAGAGTGGACGAAAAAATATTACAATTCGCAAATGCGGGACATCGCTGGCAGAAGTTACGCCCTTTTCAGCAGCAATAACGTATTGAAGAGACTTCGAGCAGGTAGAATATCCTATTTTCGTACCTCCTCCGGTGAACTCGATTTTCACTTCGCTCTACTCAACTATAGATGAATTTTTATTTAATCAACGCTGGTGGATTGGCAGTCGCCTTTGTCCACTTCGAAATTTTGAAATCACTATTCTCTCGATCGGCTGTACCAATTAGTATGAAATTTGTTGTGTGCATTCGAGACGATGGCACCTAGAGCCTCCTGCTTGCCATTTTGAATAAAAATATTTCATTTTTGAGAATCGCAGAATCAGAATGAGAATCCGATATTGAAACGGATTTTAAAAATGATGGACTATGAAAGTGGACAGGGGTGAAAAGAAGGAGAAAAACAGGAGGAGGGAAAATGAGAAAAACAATGGAGACGGAGTGGAGGGAGTTTGAAACCTACGAGGAAAAATACGAATAAAAAGATAAATATATATATATTTTTTTATCAAATATGAAAAAAAAGGATTTTTTCGCAGGACCATTGTTGAAGGAAATTTTGGATCGAATGGTGGATCGGGCAACCGGAAAAAATGACAGAACGTTGTATCTGTACTCAGCACACGATGTTACTCTCATTACTTTGCTACGGACTATGGGATTTGAAGAAAAAATCTACAAACCCGCTTACGGCGCTGCCATAATATTCGAACTGCTAGCTGATAAAGACGACCGGGGATTCGAAGTTCGGGTATATTTTTTCGGACTCTATTGTTTTTTTTTTATCTTTATTTATTTTGGAGCTGAATACTTTTTTCATTGAAAAATGTTGATGAACAGTTATCAACATTTTTTACTTTTCTAAAGTTATTTAAGAAACTTCGACACTTTTATAAAAAAAAAAAAAACCCTGTAGAAAATAAGTTCAATATTATGTAGAAGCAGTATTTTTTTTAGAACAATCGAATTCGATTGTAATATTTATTAAACTCGATTTTTGTCGGAATTATTTTTGTAGAATTACAACTCTGTTTTTTATGAAAATAGACTTTTTTTAACATAGAGGTTTTGATAAAAATAGATCTTTTATTAATAAGAATAGTCATATTTTTTTAATCGAGTTTTTTTCATACAAATTTCGCTATAATATTAATTTAATTCTAGAATAATATAAAACTTATTTTTTATAAACCAACACATTCTGAAATTACAAAAAAATGCAGCAGCAACCAAAATTAAAATGTCCGCGGTACGATAACAATTAATAATTATTTCTAGAATTAATTATTGAAGAAGTCCCGTTTTAAGAATCGTAAATTTCGAGATAATTAAAAAAAAGGGAATTTTTCTAATTAGAAAATCATAATTTAAGAACAAAATCGTATCGAATTTGTTTCAACAATTGAATTACAGCTGTACGCTCTCTTTTGATAAATGAATTTACGTGTTTAAAAATCGACACATCCTATAAACGAAAAACCGAATAATGAAAGAAAACAAAATTTTCTGCAGGTTAAATATCTGAACGACACAGAAACCAACGTGTCCCATCATATGAAAATCTCAGCGTGTCCGGACCGCTGTGGCCTCTACGAATTGTACGACGTGTGGAAGGATGTAATCCCGAAGGATTGGGACGCCGAGTGCAAAATATGAGATCGGAATACTCGCGATTAAATTTCAAGTTCATTTGACTACGCACACTTAAGCTCGTTGAGACTTTAACGCCAAAAAGATCATTGAATTTACATAAATCGACATATGTATTTTGATACGTATTTATTTTTGCTGACGTCATATTTATCGTGTGTCGACGTGCATTCCATTGTCTTCACATACCTAACGGATGTTCCAGCAGAATCGATGAAACGAATTATCCCCGGAGCAACGCATTTTAGAAATAAATCTTCCTAACGGGAATTCAAAAAATCATGTAATCGAACGTTTGGACATTTTCAAAGAAATTTCAAAGTCAACGCGATTTGCGAATGGAAATGAATTTTTTTGTTTTAATTCCAAGTCATATTACGCGTAACCAAACGAGTCATTATTTTCTGGAATTCGTTTGGGCTTGTTTCGATGGGTTTTCTTATTCGGGAATTCGTTCGTTTACATTTAATGGACTATTAAAAAGTATCTTGAAAAGTGACATTCC
This sequence comes from Ophioninae sp. A BG-2022a, assembly GCA_030523105.1. Classification (NCBI taxonomy): domain Eukaryota; kingdom Metazoa; phylum Arthropoda; class Insecta; order Hymenoptera; family Ichneumonidae; species Ophioninae sp. A BG-2022a. The sequence goes on along the minus strand of JAPYZI010005350.1, from coordinate 7,403 downwards.
AGTAGATAAAGACGGAGAAAAATATCGAGTTTTGTCAGGCAAAGGACGATTCCGAAATGAAAATATGTAGTTCATAATTGAAAAAGGGAAATCGACTTTGGAATGATCTTGAAAGTTGCCACTCGATAAAAAATAATCAACAGCCTAACATTTCAGCCTTCGAACTATCAAAATTTTGCCGAAAAGCTTTTTTTCCTAAAATGCATTTCTGCCAGAATATTTCGTTGTGAAAATCCTACACGATTATTACTTACAAAAAAAAGAAACTTCGCTGCAAATTACTCAAATGTACTTCCACAGAAACGAGAAATAATATACATGTGCATATATATATATATATATATTTTTAAATATAAAATCGTAGCTTTTTGTTTATTTTTTTCCGCTGCGTTCATGTACAATCGAGGGATTTCTCGATACATAACCTTTTCATTTTTCGAGTATCGCTGCAATCTCACTTTCGTAAAGATCGTAGCCGAGGAAATGCGCGTAATTTATTCGTGCGTTTCGTAACTCCGTGTGAACGATGCCATCGTGCAGAAGTTTCGGGAGTTTGGAAAAACAATCGTCGAAACAGCGTTCCGCGATGAGAGGTTTTTTCCATCCATCAACTATTATCGAGAAAACCCAAATGAACTCTTGTTAATATTTTTTCTTTCACAATTATTTTTAGGTAAAAACGTGACGGGATCTTGGCGCTGTTTCGTGGATGGGAAATCATCGGGCTCTCGAGCGTCTCGTAAGCAGGGTACTTTCATGATTGAATTTCGACGATGGCTGATGGAATTTTGGAACACCGTGGTGAAGCGCTTGAAGAACGTATTTACGGAATCGAAAAATTCCGAGATACGAAAAATTGAATCTTCGAAGTAGTCATCGATATTTGCTCAACAGTTTTCGCCACTCGTTGAAACGCTACTAAATTCGTTTTTCTCTCTCTGTCTCAAGGCTCACGTGTATGGACAGCGAGAATATTTTCTGGCGAGAAGGTGGACCGCGGAATCGTCAGCGCGAATCCTCTAAATCGAGCATGGACAAGAACCAAAAAAAAGAGAGAATGGAAAATGGCGAAACGATTTCGAGATTAAGGAGCAATCGATTTTCACAAAATTCCATCGTTCATTCGGCCGGTTGCAAAACGCTAAATACCCGTCGGAAATCCTTGAGAAAAGTGACTTGTTTCGGGAATTATGAAACAACGGACGACGATTATACAGCTCTTTACAAAAAATCGAACCGAACGAACATCGACGCGCGGAAAGAGACTTTCGGGGAATTCAATGAGGATTGCGAGCTCGAGTCGATCGAAGCGATCCTATCGAGTCAGTTTCGAACGTTTTTTTTTTTTCATCTCTCTTCGAACAGTTAACATGATCAGCTCTCGAACAGTTAACACGATCAATCTATTTTTATTTCCCACAGGATATCCCACCAGGAAATCCTCGCGACTTTTTGGAAATCCTGAGAGCTCGATCGAAACGATCGATATGAGAGTCGGCGATGGAACATCGAACGTGCCGATTAATGCTCGGAGAGAGCTCGAAGAAAAAGTATCTTTGGAGAACACCGAAATTGAAAAATGGATAGAGAACTCGAGCTTCGAGAACAAATGGCGCTCGAAGTCCGTTTTGAACGCGTACGAAAGTGAAAATATTCCAAACCGAAGAAAATATCCAACATCGAAAGCATCGAGATCTCGATACTCCCCGGTGAAACGAAACGTCGGAATTTATCGAACGAAAATGGAATTGCGATCGAGTACTATTTTTCCTCGATAAAATAAATACTTTTGTTTTTTTTTTTTACAATTCAGCTAATCATTTAATTATTCAATTGACAAATCGATATATTTTTTATCTCGAACGATTTACCGATTCGTTTTACGTCGCGAACGTGAATTAGCAAAAAAAAAAAAGCGAATCGAAAACTAATAGCGGTAATATTGATGACGAAGAAATCAAATTTCTCGCTCGAATCTCTAGTGAAACATTCCCAGTAAATATATTAAAAAAAAAAAAAAACATATTCCATCAACGATAATGGAGTTTCAGTAATTATGGATTAACGTTGAAAGACGCAGGCGCAAAATTCTCGTCTCGATTCGATGAATTTACGTAAAGGGACAAATCAAGGAGTAACCAATTCGAAGCCCAGTAACCAATCGATCGAAGATGATCCCTCGTGATACGAATCAACCAAAAGATGAACAGCAGCACTTATTAAGCCTGAACTTGACGTTTCCTGTCAACCTCAAAAACGACCCACGATAAAAATCCTTCAAAATCCAACCCGTCAATAATAAATTTCTCTAGCGATACCCATAAACAAGACGAAGATCCAAGAAACGTGAGATTCGAAGCGGAACATATTAAGCCGGAAATTCGTAAAAATGTCAAAATAACTGAGAAATGGAATGAAACGAAGCGAATTGCGCGAGGGAAATATTTCGACGCAAGCTCGTTGTCAATTCGAGAGTTCGAGCGTGAAAAAGAAAAAGGGATGGAAAATTTATGAAGGAAAGATTGAACGTAGGATAAAATAATACCGATCCATCGATCCACGAAAAATCGTCGCTTCGATGGTTCGTAAAAATGATCGAAGTCTCGAACGCTGTTGCGTCTCGTTTAAGAGAATGGCTACGTGTTACACCTGGTTCTCGCGGGGCTACCGGGGACAAAAGTACAAGTACCAATACAATTGAGAGACCCACAGCTCAAAAGACCGGAAGTGCTTCCGTAGACGATAAAAAGCGTTACGAGCGTTGCGATTGGAGTAATCCGGACGAGGGACACGATAATATTGAAAAAAGCTTTCGCCCCACGAATAATCGACGTTCATCGAGGAATCATCACGTTTATCACGTTTACAAACAAAACGATATTGAAATTCGTCGTTGCGTCGGGGGTCGACGTGATCATTCGTTTTCTCGGTTACGACGAAACATTGGATCTTTTAGCAGCCCCGCTTTCGTTCCCTCGGACATTTATAATAGAATCGAAGAACCGATATCTTATCCGGAAAATTATCAATCGAGGATCGAGGATCGTTCAGTCACGTGAGCCAATCAACCATTTTCCCTAATCTAATTCATACGGATTTCCATTTGTCAAACGTGGGCAAAGTTCGTCCAAATATTTTTATTAGGTGTAGTAAAAAGATATCCATTGTGTTTCCAAGCCATCTATTGGAATAATCATGGATTTCTTTTTCAATACATAATTCGTATATATAACCCAAACAAACCCAAACAAACTTGCTCAGTCTTTCCGAAATTGGCTTTGAAAAATACGTTCGACTAGCTCGATACGACAAAAGTGCTTTTCGCTTTGACAACTAAACAGGGAAAAAAGTGTAAACGATAAACGTTCGTCCTTGAAAAAGACGCGTGGCTATTTTGGCCAGCTGTGAAAGATAATCGAATGGATGAGAGAGCGACACACGCGGATCGTGCGAGCAAAGGAACGCGAATCCCCCGCCGAGGCGCTTCCACTCGTATATGCAAATTGCGAGATCTCGTTCACGAACTCGGCCTTTCCTCTACCACGGAGCGTATGCCCTTGACGCGCTTCTGCAACACGTTTTGCGTGTACCTATCTCGCGGCACCGTGCGCGCATCGTAACAAACCGGGGACGCTTAAACCGAGTGATGACTTTTCGCCGCGTTCAAACTATCACGAGCCTAAAGAGACGATTCCGGTCATGGACGAGCGACCTTTGCTCGCGTTATTACCGGATCCCCGGTGTGCTCGGTGCGATCGTTTCTTTCGTAAAAAAAAAGAAGAAAAAAAAGAAATACAAACGCGAAACTCGAGCACAACGCTGTTCGATTATTCACTCAGAATTTTTCGTATTGCTGGCGAATGGGAAAAAAAAACGCCAGAAACTCGATTATTTACGTTCGTAAAATGATAGAGTCTTATCTAATCTAATTTTGGGTGACCCGCGCGCTCGTGCGATTGTCCCGCTTCGAAACAGTTTACGAATGGAAATATAAAATTATTTATCATTTCAATCAGTTTTTAACAAAAGAAAATTCGTTTGTAATTCTAAAAAAAAAAAAAATTCGTTCGTAATTCTAAAGAAAGAAAATTCGTTTCTAACTTTGAACAAAAAAAAATATACATATTTGTTTATAATTCCGATAAAAAGAAAATTGGTTCGTAGCTTTGAAAAAAAAAAAAAAAATTATGTTTATAATCCTGAAAAGTGAAATCTAAATATATGAAAATTGATTTCATTAAAATATTTATTAAACGTTCCTTTTATTTAATTTCTCCTTTTTTTTGTTCTTTTATTCCTTATTTTTCAAAATATTTATTTCCTCGGGGTTTCTTTTTTACAGCTTAAAAGGTGAAATTTTAATGAAACACGATAGGAGAAAAATTAGCACGGTACGTGGTAGCTTCTCGTGCGACGATGTTCAAAAAATGATCGCCGGTGGTTCTCGCTGTTACCTGACAGGCAATGATTCAGGAGCGCGAGTGATCTACGATGAATGGTATTTTTCAATGGGTGATGAATGACGCAACTATTGACGAAGGTGTATCCGTAGCTCGCATGGAAAAGCTCCCAACTGTTAATCTTTCATTTGTCAAGCCCTTTTTTTTAATCTTCCCGGAATTCAGCGAACAGTTCGATTTTCCGTTCGCGGATAAACGAGAAAATTCATGGTTGTTGAACGCGCTTCGATATAATACGTTCTCTGGGACGATTAGACCAAACGATTATTACCAGATGGACCGCACAGAGCGACCTCTATGACGAGTGAAAAAACTACGCGTAAACACTTTGACCTCGTTCGACTCGTCTTCATTTCATAGTCACAAACTGGCACGATCCAATAAAATGCACAAATCATTTTTACTTGGGTTAACTATGTCTATTTATACGGCGTCGTTGGACTTCGCCGTTTTAATCGCTACGGGAGATCACGTGATTCGTTATTCAAACGAGAGCGTTTCAATCGAATAATCATTTTATATTGTAACCCAAACGAACCCAAACAAAATCAAACGAACCCAAACGAACCCATAAAAACCCAAACAAACGCACAGTTCGAGGTAAAACGCCAAAATCAAATTGATAATAATAATAATTCATTGAAATTTCCATTTTTTAATATTTTTTTTATTAGATCGATCAATTCCAATTCCAATCTGGTTGGAATTTGAATTGACTTGCTTCATAATCCTTTTAAGAGGGTATTGATGCTTCGTAATTAACGAATTAGCTTTTCTTCAATCGAGCTATATTCTATAGATATTTCGAGAATAATTGAATCAAGAGATCGGGCTAATATCACCAGCCGAAAATCAGCTGGTACTTGAAACAATTAGCTTTAAACGCGTCGTCGCAACGAAATCACTTTTTTTATACTGTTATTTCTTCATTTTTACCACGTTTCGTATTATTTTCTCGGCAAATTCGTATTTCAGATTTCTGAATGAGATTCAACAAAATTATCGAGAACTTTACGATTTCTGCGAATGAAAATTTAGGATTTGATAAAATATTATTTTTATTCCAGTATTGCATTCCACTGTACCAGAATTCAATCTCATGAATTATTAAAATGTTTATTAATCAATATTTTCGATTTTTTTTAAATAAAATTAACGAAATAATAAATAAATAAATAAATATGTTTATCGGTACACAAATGATTATAATTGAAACATATTTTCTTCAATAAAAAAAATAAGCTATTTGTTTTTTCCTCCGAGCTGTCTTTTCTTCGGGGCTTCCGGCTTGGATAAATATTAAATCGTAATGGTCCTTTCAAGATTCAAAAGCCGCAATTTCAAAAGATCTTTTGTACGAATCGTTCGAGCCGCAAAGGACGACTGATCTAAATGATTTTCACCCTGCCGCTATGATACTATTTCCGGTTTTTTAATCCATAGTCCACGACCATGACGAACGATGTTTTGTCCTCGGTAACACGCACGTTCGCGTTGCGACAAGTGCTCGAGTCCCCCTCGAAGACCTATCTCGCGTTGCTTGGCTTCATCAATGACGCTGATATTCGTATCGTTGGAACCCAACGATTTTCTTTTTACATTTCTTTCATAATTGTGATAACATTTATTTGATAAACTATTATTAGAGTCTATTGATAATAACTATTATTTAAAAAATTAATTAATAACTATTATTTAAAAAATTAATTAATAACCATTATTAATAAAGTAATGAACAACTAATTAATAACTATTATTAATAATAACACTTTGACGATTGTGCAAATTTATTATAATATTCATTTCTCACTTTTACTTTATTATTATTATTATCATTATTATTCTGTTTATTTTTAATATTATTTTTTATTTAATATATTTTTATTGTTTTACTATTATATATCTTATTTAATTTTGTTTTTTGCAATATTTTTTGTTATTTATTATTATTATTCTCATTATTATTATCATTTTTAGTTTTATTATCAACGAAACCCTATTTTAGCAAAATGTAGGCGAAAAATGAATTTGAAGTTTGCAAAGGAACGAAAATTCATTTACCCCGATATTTTTATTTTCTTTTTTGTTTCGTTATATATTTTTTTATTTTTTCAAAATAATATTGTTGGTTTTTTTTTAAAGGAGAATAAAAAAAAAATGTTTGAGGTTATTTCGTTATAATTTCCGGGTGACAAAGAATATTGATTTAGCTAATAATTTAATTGTAGTTTTGAATCTTATATTTTTATACCGCGAAAGTTTCAGGCATCGAGAGACGAAAGACGGTCGTATCGAGGTTCGGGAATTGCAAGCTAATGATTTCGCTCGTGATCGGCGCATTGACCGTGACGTCGACGAATTCCTCGAGAAGGAAAGAGCACTTTTCGCACAAACGACGATGGACGTTCGTCCCTGTGACAACAACTCGAACGATAAATTATGCAATATCGAGATCGGTGGATCGAAAAAAACGAAGGATTCGTGGGAAACTATATCATTGACGTTGAGACTGCACGAGTCCTACGAGACGAGACGTCACGACGATTCGATCGAAACCAACGAAAATCGAACAACCGGAAGGAAGAAAAAAATCCTCGACGAAACGAACAATATTTTTTCGCCGGGAAAAACATCGAACAATTATTCGGAAAGTTACGAAAAAGGTCAGAAAAAAATTGACGAAGAAACGGCGAATTTCGAGAATGAAAAAATCGTTAAAAAATACGAGAACGAAAAAATTGGGGAAACGGAAAATTTCGAGAATGGAAAAATCGTAAAAAAATACGAGAATGAAAAAATGGGGGAAACGGAAAATTTCGAGAATGTAAAAATCGTAAAAAAATTCGAGAATGAAAAAATGAGGAAAACGGAAAATTTCGAGACTGGAAAAATCGTAAAAAAATTCGAGAATGAAAAAATGAGGAAAACGGAAAATTTCGAGAC
>JAPYZI010005349.1:12500-19648 GCA_030523105.1 Ophioninae sp. A BG-2022a | reverse complement strand
GAAAAAAATTTTTTTCCGTTTTTTAAGTATTAAAAGGGTGTATTTGATCGGAAATTTTCCGCTGATTACGAATATGCCCGAGTTTTTGCCGAAAGTACAGAATTAGACTGGGAAAATGCAAGAAAACGTTTCTAGACTATCTTTTTGACATCTTTCCCTAGAAATACTTGTGTTTAAGCCGCCTATAAGAACAGTCCTTCTATGTACGTCTCACTTTGTTGCCATTGATGTTCACGTATCACAACTTCAAAGATCGCAAGTTGGAACTAACCTCAATTGCGGGACGCTCAGTGGTCTAACGAGACTCCTGACGTTAGCCGCTGATTCGCCAGGTTTCGGCAGAGCGGGTGTACTAGCGCAAAGCGCCGCGCTCGTCAACTGCGAGACGAGGGAGAAGCTTCGATCTGGACCGGAAGTCGTGCGGAACACGCGCTTGATTTTCGACCGGAAACCCGTGGACGGTTGCGGCAAGGGATGCGCGGGCACCGGAATTACCTTCGCCGCAAAAAAAAAAAAAGAATCCTACAATTCTTCCGAACATAACCTAACTTCGTTTCGTTACGTTCGATTTCAAAATGGCGAATAATGTTTGCGAGAAAAAACGAGAGGAGGTTAGGTTACCTTTCCTTGAAGGACTTTGGTCGCCAACTCAGGCTCGCTTCCCCATCGACACGATATATTCTTCTCGATCAATCTGTGCCTGGCGAATCTTTCGATTACGTCTGCGCATACGTGCCTGCCGCAATATCTTGCCCATTGCTCAGCCCTGAGACCCCTGCCGTGATCTCTCATCGTTGGATTCGCACCTGCGCATGTCCAGATGTATACAGGGTGACAGGAATTTAGCATGGAATTTTGGTCATTTAACCTAAATTCCAATTTTGTTTGGTCCGCCATTTTGATTTTTTTAGGCATGTTCACCTACCGGCGAACAGCAAAATCTTCGCGCATTTGGTGCGCCCCTGAAGGGCGGCTTTCATCAGGGGCGTAAACCCAAGAATATTTCGGGCGTCAACTTCGATGCCGGGCGACCACTGCAGTAGTACGTTCAAACATTCGGGCTGTCCTGGGAACAATTTTTTCGAATTTGTGCAACGCTGACTTGAATTATTATTAAAAATGAAAAACTATGGTTATTTGTGAGGTTAAACATGTACGGCATGATGTGGATTTGCGATTCCATAAATCCGCCATTTTGGACTGACTTTTAGGAGGTTATGTACGAAGTACGTCCAAAAAAATAAACTGATTTCAAATTTCGCGGGCTATTCGTTCGATTATCGATTGTTTTTTTGTTTCGTTTTTGTTTCGTGGTTGCCGATTTTTTGCTAACGAAAACGATATTACAGCTTATCGTTTAATTACCGGCTTGGGCTGCAAAATGCAACGGTGTGTTTCCCTCGTTGTCGGGCAAATTGGGATCACTTCCGGTGAAGGACAGGGTCGCTTCCAGCATCGCCGGCGAGCCGTTTCCGGCCATGTAACTTATCGCTGTCTGTCGAACATATGAATCACTTTTGTCCAATTATTTATCGTTATTAATTATTACTGATTATCGGGTTTATAAATAATCTATTAACAATAATGGTAGTTTTCATCATTTTTATGAACGGAAAAAACGATCTCGCAACGTTGCGTCACGAAAGATCGCGGCGATTCGAGGGTTGAGTAGTAAAGAGGTCGTATGGATTGATTCCAGAGTCATCCATTATGGGAATCAATTTATCGAGTGTACGAGCGTATCTATATGTCGCCATCCGAACTTCCAATCTCATTAACTTATATGTGCGTCATTTATATATACTGGGTGACCGGAACTTCGACTTTTTCCTCGAATGAAAACATTTCGAAATAAATCGTCGAAACATAACCTCTCAGCTATTAAATTTTCATTTTTAGTTGATGGGGCTTAATTGAATTCGAATGATATTTAGAATGATCATTTTCAAAGAAAAAGTCGATTTATCGGTCACCCTGTATTATTGGTACGTATCGCGGTTAGGCGATAAACGTTTTTTTTCTATTTCATTACACGGACGCTAATAACGAAGTCTCCTATAGTGTCGCATAGTGAGCGCGGACTTTTACTATTTATAGCGATTTCTCGTTCACCCGCACACGCGTCTGACAGCCGACGAGGGAGTACGTTTGTCGTCGAGTATTCCCTCGATCGATTCAATTAAACGCGACTGCACTCCATGTTATAGGTTAGAAAAACATTAGCTTTTGTCTCGGGGAAATTTTCGGTCGGATTCTCGATTGCCAAACGTATACAAAATGGCGGCGTGTACACATGCGTTTGGTATTATGTCCGCTCGAGTTCGCTGATGCTCGCGTATTTCAGGAATTATTCGCGATTCTACATATCGACCTCAATTATGCCGCGCTCGGGTTTGTGCATTTTACGAAGGTCGACTGCATTCTCCACTCGCGTGTAATGGTAGTACCATTTTTAAGGATTATTCTCGTGCCTGCGTTTAGGAAGAGACTCGTGTGCTTTGCATTCACGATTTGTAGGTTAGGATGACGCATGTGTACGCCTGAGACGTATGGGCTACTTAGATTCCATAATTGTGGGGAAGAAAGTTTATACAAGTTATAATTTTTGGATGACTTATGACTTTGCCTGTACCTGAACGGTTAAGTTTAGTGCCGCCAGAGTGAGCCACCGTGCGCTCGTACCGTTAGACGGCAGCGTCAAAACGTAACTGTGATTTTCGTAAATTTCTAAATTTAAAAAATTCGGACCGTTATTAAATTCCCTACATTCCTAAATTTCTTGAATTCCCGAGTTTCCGGAATTCCTAAATTACTCAAATTCCCTATATTCGCGGTAATCAAAGGCAAGCACGCGGTCGACACGATTTACGATGCTAGATACGAGAGCGACGTTCGGAAATGCGGCCACGATTTCTTGGCTGTCTCGATAATGGCAACGTTCGCGGGGGATTCAACGAAAAATATAGCCCCGCTGACAGGTATACGTGTCAGGAAATATCGATCAACCAGCTCAAACAAACAGAGATGAATCCGGCGATCGAAATAACGGTTATCTTTAACAGTCTAAGAAATCTGGAAGCTCTGAAATCGTTGAGTGGTGGGGAGTATCATCGTGTAGTGTAAAATTAGTTTCTCAACTATTCGCTGGTGGCGCTTCCCATAAGGGTCCGATACCTTTGTTACTCTCAAGTTTCCGCCATGTTGCGTAACACCGTGGCCATCTTTGATAATTCGCTCGAGTTTTTCGGCAGAACAATTGACGCGATCTTTTTAATAAATATCGAATGTTTGTGAAATCGAAACTGAGAGAATGTAAAAATCATTTCGCGAGGACAGTGATGGTCAATTGGGTTATTGGATATCAGCTAATTGCGGAGGGATGAGCTCGAGTTCCCTGTGACGTTGCGTCCCTACGGACTTCCCGTGTGTGCGAAAGGACGCTTCAATTTGCGAATATCGGAAAGCCCATTGTGTACACGCGGAGTATGGGCGAGAAACAGGTAATTTTGAAAACTCTTGCGCGGCGTGCACGTTTTGTTTTTTTTGTCTTCAAATGGGTGTTTTTCGGTGTTCGGGTAAACGAGATTTCCAATCACGAGGCACGAAAGGCACCGCAGCGGTAATCAACTTTCGACCCTAACGAGATCGATCGTTTAACACGGATTAATTTTTTTCTTTTCGCTCGCCTCGGCGAAGTTTGATGAGCGGATGCGCTTCTTCTTTCCGCTCATCAGTAATTTTCTTTTCCACGTGCACGCAAAGTCTTCAGATTTCAGGCTCCCGCAAGACGAGATCTCGCGCAAATTGGATTTTTCATTCGCGCTTGTCACGCGTGGAAGACGATTAGCGGAGAGTGCCAGACTTTTCGATGTCGTTCGGGGCAAGTGTGCGCACTTTGGAATATACAGAGTTTTTTGGATTCAGGCAGGATTCTATTTTGGGAAAATGCAACCATGGTGGTAGACAATGTTTTGGAATGGCCGGAAGCGATTTTCATAAGCGTAAACTGCGTTTTTTGTGACCTTTATTTATCAAAACTTGTTTTATACCTCAGTGCTCAAATTTTGGAAACTACCGAAATGACGTTTATGAAATTTTAATCACGTAGTCTGTATACCTGTAGCAATCGACTGAACTAGAATTATTGAACAAAAATTGATTTTTACTATTGTTAATTTATCTAAAAGCAGAGAAGAAACATGAAATTTCTTTTCTTACTTGATTTTGACTGCCTGTTTTTTATCTTTGTTAGAATCCTGGTTCGAAGAGGTTATGACACGGTTCGTTTTCCATTATTCGATGATGAAGACTGGAAAAAAACGAGAGATTTTACTGACCCGACCGCTGGAATCTGTAGCGTTGACATCCATCTGCCCCAAGCCGGATCTTCGTATCCTGGCGACCACCTCTCTGAGCCCTTGATCGTCCGCCTCCTGGGAGGCCCTTAGCAGGGCCTTTGGATCTCCAGGAGACGAATACCACGTTCCTGGCACTTTTTTCGTTTCGGGCTCGCTCGCGTTGAAATCTTTAAGCGAACGATCGAGGTTACGAAGGTTAACTTCAAAGTTTGTCTGGGTTTAAGAATGTTAGCGTTGAGATTGTTAACCTCAAAGATTAGCTTCGGAGGAAAGAGGTTAAGAAATCTACGTATTATTTAATCGTTTAACCTCAAAATTCGTTAACTCACCGCGAAGCACTCCTTTCCTGTAGAGTTTTGCCTCGTGCACCGCCGTTTTTCTGAACGGCGCTCTCTTCTCTTCGAAACTCGTGTCGGAACTGAAAGACACGGATTTCTTAACACCCGCGTTACGACTCGAATCGTTCTTTTTCTTAGTTGTCAAATTTTGACAACTCGGCGATCGCCGCAATCCCCGAAGACCTTGATCTTCCGTTTCTTCCCTTCGACACGAAACTGGCCCCGCGTTGCTTCTTCTCAATAGAGCGAAACGTGGCTTTTCCCTCGTTTCTACGTCCTCGAGGAAATTACCACGAGTTTTTCGATCCCCGTTACGTTTCGTACCACCACCGACCACGCTGCTCGAACTCGTCAAACTCGCGAGAAACGCCGATGATTTTCTCAGGATTCCGTTATTCGGTGTCTTGACAGAATTTCCGGTCGCTGCGCAGGGCAGCCGGAAAACAAATCTCCGTTACTCGCTGAAGACGATTTTCGTCGCCACTTAGGTGATTAAAAGGGACAATGATATATAAACGATTCATAATGAAAACTGAAATTGAGCGATTTAAAATGATAAATAAGAAGTAAACATGAAATTAAGAGATTTGAAGTGAAAAATAAATAGTAAAAATGAAATTTAACGATTTAAAATGAAAAATCGAATAAAAAAATGAAAATAAGCAATTTAAAATAAAAATCGGAAATAGAAATAAGCGATTTAAAGTGAAAAGTAAAAAGTAAAAACGAAATTAAAGCGATTTAAAACAAATTAATATTCGAAGCTTTTCAACGACGCAATGAATTAAATCCGGACTAATTGAAATTGGAGTAATTCATTTTTATAATCGAAAATCAGTGACAGGAGATTATTTTGGAGATTACTCTCTCTTTCTTTTTTTTTGTGGCGATTTTTGACGTTCGTACGCGCGAACGAGAAATATGATTCTCTGGTGCACCGCGGGGTGACGAACTGCTGCGCTGAGTTGTTGCTCGTCAGATTGAACGTGGTCAAAAACTGGCACGCACGCCAAATCTGCAGTTTGTATTCTATTTGCGTCGGTGCAATTCTATTAACGATTCTCGCGACTGCGATTACAAAGAAGGAGAGAGAGAGGGAAAGAACAATCGTAGGATATTTCACGGTCGATATTTTTCATATCATTATCGTAAACATCTAGAAATACACGTACAGTCTTTCTCAAAAGTTAATTCGAAAGTAAATCTTGTAGATTTTTTTATCCTGCCAAAAAATCGAATGAAAATTCGAAAAATATTAAACGAAAATTCGAAGAATATTAAATTCAAAATTTGAAAAATACTAAACGAAAATTTGAAAAATCATAAATGAAAATTCGAAAAATATTCCATGAAAATTAAAAAAAATCGAATGAAAATTTTAAAAAATCAGACGAAAAAAAAAATAAAAATAGAACGAAAGTTTATTTTTCTCTCTCTCTTTTTCGTCACGAATTTGACGCCCAACGTTTCACTTCTTCCCGACAAAAATAACGTAATTTAACACCCGGCGATCGGTCTTGGTTGGCAATCAACGCGAGAAGTTTCGGTGGACAAATAATACCGTTTCGAAAGTTGAACATCACGGATTTGAGATGGACTGCCGTCATTTTAAACGGACTGCCGTCATTTAGCACGTGTGTTCATTTGATAGGATTGTACACATATAAGTAAATATATATATACAAATTTCTAGCGACGAAAACTTGGTCGTTTGCCAAGCCTAGCGAGTGTCATTAACTCGTGTAGTTCTTCGAGTCAGCGACTTTCGAGATTCTTATCCGTACAATCGATGCACTCGTTTAAACGGAACTTTTGAGCTTTTCGGTTCTCGTTGATACCGAAGAGTCGAAAGTATTATTAATCAGCCGATTACGTATGAAAATTAATCTTTAAGGTCTATTGGAGGAAGAATAAATAAACTTTCTTCAGCAATAACAATTATCAGCTTCGAATAACGAAAAATTCGAATCAAAGAATTCTTTCGAAATTCATCAAAATCTTCAAAAAAAAAAAATAAATAAATAAATAAAACAAAACGAAAAAGAAGAAATGAAATTTCTTCGGAAAATCTTACCGGTTTTGAGATTGGCCGGTACGGACGACGATTTCGGGAGAGAATTTTTTTCGCAATGTCGAGAATTTTTCCATTTTGGTTTTTCGTTATTGTCGCGACTGGCGGCTCTTTTTTCCCAGTTGGAGGGTGAACTTTGTCGTTGTCTCGATCTAAACGAGGATTCTTCCCTCGAGTTTACGAGTATACCGTTTTTATCGGTTTCCCGTGGCTTTCTTGACGCCCCGCTGATGCCACTTCCGGTACCGTTTTCCGTCGGCGTTGGCACTGTCTCGCCCACCGAAAAGCTCCCCCTCGAAAATTCCCCACGGGACGCGACTATCTTGTAATTCCCGAGGAAAGCTTTCGTTCCTTGTACTTTCGATGACGACGAGATTACTG
>JAPYZI010005349.1:0-7500 GCA_030523105.1 Ophioninae sp. A BG-2022a | reverse complement strand
CTTCCTTTTAGCGGAATTTTCGATCCGCAACTTTACCCCACCCCAGCCACGATTTTTCTTCTCGTTAATAACTTTTTAACCCCTTGAAGAATCATTTTTTTGAACAATCGTAGTTAAGGCAAAACCGGATTTTTCATTTCGATTTTCAATAAAAAAGTTTCGATGGTTATTCCTTTTTTGGCAGAATTTCAAGGTGAACCTTCGGTTTTAGGGAATTTTTTTAGTGGCCTTTGTTTTTCATGATTTTTTGACGAATACACCTGTGAATTATTTTTTAGGAAACAATCAATGAAATTTTTGAAAATTTAAAGAACAAGAAATTTTTGAAAATTTTAGGAATGAGAAATTTTTGAAAATTTAAAGAACAAGAAATTTTTGAAAATTTAAAGAATTCGAAATTATTGAAAATGCAATTAATTGGACATTTTTGAAACTGAAGAATTGAAATTTGTTTGAATCCAAAATATTAAAGATTCCTGAAAACTCGAAGAATTGAGAATTTCTAAAAAAACACGAAAAACTGAAAAATTCTTGAAAATTTGCGAAATCGTCAATTTCCTAAAATAGGAAGTTTTCGAAATACTTGAAAACATAAAGAATTTGAAATTCCAGACTTGGACTTATAAATTTACGATTTACTATTTTGCGCTAACTTTTCTCCTCCGAATATTGTTCCGCAACCCAAATTAATTGTAATAACCCGACGAAACTTGATTATTTATTCATTTGTGTGCAAAAGTATCGAGAAAATAGGTAATAGAATTGGAGGGGGTAAAAAGGTCGATTATTAAATGGTCGGTAGTGTATACAAAAGTGTCGAGTGTCCCGACGGAAGAGCCCGAGTTAAGAGGGTCGATGAGGTGACGCGAGGTTTGCTCGCGACCAGGGACACGCGAGTTTGCTTCGCCGCGTTGAGCTCGAGAGAGTCGAGAAGATGAGAAGAACGAGGAAGGTGGTGCCGAAGGGGTTGCTTTCGTGAAAAAGTAGACCTGCATGTACGTACAGTCAAACACCGATTATCAACGATCACGATTTTCCGTTTCCTCCCATTCGAGCCTGAACTAGCCAAAACATTTCATAAATTACTGGAAATGAACATTTTCAAAACAAATAAAAAAGAAATAAAAACCTAAAGAAACGTTTAAAAAAGTCTTTGATTGATTCCTCGTTTGTTTATGAAATATATGAAATTTTTTATGAAATTTATGAACTTTATGAAACTTATGAACTTTATGAAATTTATGAAATTGATGAAATGATTATGAAATTGATGAAATTATTATGAAATTTATGAAATTATTATGAAATTTATGAAATGATTATGAAATTTATGAAATTATTATGAAATTTGTGAATTTTTTAACTGAAATTTGTGAAATTTTTATGAAACGTTTATGAAATGTTTATGAAATTCAGTTCGATCTAGTTAGATATTTATTTCGTCTCTCGTTCATGAAATTTTTATGAAATCTATGAGATTTATGCCATTTTAACGAAACGTATGACATTTTTTCTGCATTTTTTATGAAATTTATGAAACTCGTGAAATTTTAATTCTATTTGAGGATACAAAAATGTTTGCGGGGCTATCGCAACGAATTTTGTGAAATAAAAAATTGAACGATTGGAGTGAAGAAAATGAATAAATTTGAAAAATCCTTGATGACATTGCCACACGAAAAAAAGGAGAAGAAAAGATGGAAAACTTAATTGGGTTAACGCGAAATCGATCTTTCATCGCTTCCCGAAATGATAAAAAAAAATTCAGGTTTCACTGTACACTCCCTTTTTAGGTAAAGAGCTTACGGTTGGAAGAACCTTCAAGGTCGACAGCCCCGAACATGTCTCGAGACTCTTGGCGTGACCAGCTTTGCACGCTAAAATAACACTTCGAGTATACCTGCATGTTTGCACAGGGGCCGTGTTTTTTTTTCTCTCTCATTTCTCTCTATCCATCTCACTCTCGAGAAGAAATAAAATCGGCTATTATCGTTGCACACGATTCATCGACGAACAAGCCCCCTTTTTTATCGTTTCCAATGTGTTCATACTCGTATCTCTCGTTTATTTCTATTTCTTCTGATTCCAAATATTTTTCTATTTTTTTTTCAGATTTGTGCCTATTTATTCTGGTTTCAGATTTCTGACTATTTCTTCTGATTTTAGATTTTTGAGTATTTTGTTTTTTAGTATTTCAGATTTCTGGATATTCTGATTTTAGATTTTTGTCTATTTTTTTTTTTATTATTTCAGATTTCTGGATATTTATTCTGGTTTCAGATTTCCGCCTATTTCTTCTGATTTTAGATTTCTGTCTATTTCTTCGGATTTTCGATATCTTGTGATTTCTTCTGATTTAAGATTTCATTCGATTTCTGGTTTCTTCTGATTTTCGATATCTTGTGATTTCTTCTGATTTAAGATTTCATTCGATTTCTGGTTTCTTCTGATTTTCGATATCTTTTGATTCATCGTTTCTTCTGATTTCGGATTTCTTCTGATTTCTGGTTTCTTCTGATTTTCGATATCTTTTGATTCATCGTTTCTTCTGATTTCGGATTTCTTCTGATTTCAAATTTCTTCTAAATACTGATTACTTTTGATTTCACCTAACTCAAGATTCAATCTGATTTTTAGTTTCTTCTGATTTATGATTTCCTGTTTCTTCTGATTTCTAATTACCGATTTCTTCTGATTACTGATTTCTTCAGATTTCTTCTGATTTATGATTTCCTGTTTCTTCTCATTTCTAATTTCCGATTTCTTCTGATTACTGATTTCTTCAGATTTCTTCTGATTTCTAATTTCCGATTTCTTCTGATTTCTAATTTCCGATTTCTTCTGATTTTTGATTTCCGATTTCTTCTGATTTTTTATTTCCGATTTTTTCTGATTTTTGATTTCCGATTTTTTCTGATTTCTGAATTCCGATTTTTTCTGATTTCTGATTTGCTCCGATTTCTCAACGAGATGGAAATTAGTCGTTTGGATTACTGAGGTTAGATGGAAACCACCAAATGTGAATAGTTTTGGTACTTCACTTGTCTCAAGACTTTCAGTGCGGTTTTCATTTACATTTATCAAGGTCCAAGCACGTGAGTTGTTACGAGCTGCCCCTTCCCCCCCCCCCCCCACTCCTTCAGTACTCGTTACTTTATAGCTCGGTATATCTTCGGCGATAGATCGCCGTTCAAACTGTCACGTACATGGCAAGCTTGTATGATTAAGTGGGCACTGTTTTATCCCTTCCTGTTCCCAATCCGAAGGTCAAAGTTTGGTCTACCTTGACTTTGAATTTCGTCACGGGACTTCCAGTTCGTTCCGTATTGTTCCGAAAGTGGAAGTACTTGAGTCGTCAATTTACACTCGAACAATTTACTCGAACAAATTCGAACAAAAAATTGGGGAAAAAAAGAAGATAAAAACTCACATTGAATTATTTATGAAAAATTCATAATTATTTTCGAATAATATTTGTAATATTCGGGGAATAAAGAATTTTTGGAAATAATGATTTTTTGTTATGTTTATTTTGACAAAACAATTAAAAGGTTAAAATATTTATAAATAGATAAATAAATATTAAAAATATTTATAAATAAATAAATAAATAGTAAAAATAATTATAAATAATTAAATAAATATTAAAAATATTTATAAATAATTAAATAAATATTAAAAATATTTATAAATAATTAAATAAATAGTAAAAAATATTTATAAATAAATAAATATTGTTTATCAGGAATTTCGAAGCGGAATTAATCGTGAGAGTTTAATTGATGTAAAATTTATTTATTTATTTCTCAATTTAAACGTAATAAAATATGTAGTTGAAGAAATGTTTTATCGCTAGAAAATTGGTAATTTTTTTAGTTACCTGTTTGATTTTGAAACGCGGTTTCGCGAGTACGCTCGAATCTCCTATTCTCCGATTGAGAACCATGACAATTTCGGCTTCCCGGATAATTCGTTTTTTCGGAAAGGCACTGAAACAAGACGTTCCAAAAACAACAATTTTTAATTCAATAAATTGGATACTTGAAAATCGAATTTTGATATATTGACTTTCCTGACCTGAAATTTGAGAATTGTCACTAGAAATTCATTTTTCTTTTGGGTCCCAAACGAATACTGGTTAATTATTAATTTCGATGAAATTGATTAAAAAAAAAAAAATTTAATATTTTATTTTTTCCTCAATATGAGTCCGACTCGTTCAGTGCAGTTGAAAAATCACCAGAAAAATTGTTTTTGAAGGTAAACGAAGTTCGAAACACCGGAAGCTCCGTTTCGTGCTCAAAACGAATAAACGCGAGTTGAACTTTTCGAGCTTTCGATCATGCATCTCGTCAATTTTCCGGTCGCGACCCTGAGGAGTTTTCAAGGTCAAAATTCACTCTTTTTCTCTCTGGGGGAATTTGCTTCAACGAATTTTATCAAGGTAACCCAAACGAACCCAAACAAGCCAAAAGTTTATTGCAATACGAATAATTATTTAATGTCCGCGAGATTTTACTTCACTCCCACGAAATTCGAATTGTCAAGGTCATTTCCAAAAAGAAATATTTTCGAATCAACGATCGACCCAAACAAACCCAAACGATGGGTGCGATCGATCAAACGGAGATTTAACGTTCCACTCATGAAACCAAACTTTTTTTCGCGTCTAGGGAATTTTTTCATTCCATAGTAATTTTTTCTTAGTATTTTCTAGTCTTTTATTCGAACACTACAAATCTTTTGAATCTCTTCTAGTATTTTCTAGACTTCCCTTGGACACTAGGGAATTTTTTGATTCCCTAGTAATATTTTTAATTTTTTTCTAGTCTTTTATTCCATCCCAAGAATCTTCCCAATCTTTTTTTTAGTCCTTTATAAGACTAGTGATATTTTTCGAATTCACGTAAATTTTTTCCAACCATCTAGTAATTTACACGCGCATTTTTTATTTTCAGTAATTATTCCCTAGTCACTTTATTTACTTCCTAGTTACTGTTCGGTAGACCCTAGTTATTTTTTTTTCATCCCTGGTCACTTTTCGTCTCTCTACTAGTTACTTTTTTAAAACCAGCATAGTTACTTTTAAAAAAATCCAATTTACGTATAGCTCGTTTTCACTGAATTTTAGTAAAATTGTCGTTTTAGTAAAATTGAATCAAACATCGATCGCACTTTCGATTTTTGTTTTTTTTTTGTTTGGTTTTTTTTTGTTATTGTTGTTAATTTTCAATAAATTATTATCGCGTCGTTTAAATCACGGGAGATTGGTCACGTGGCAGCCGAAACGAATTAAATCGCGAAGGGTTTGATCGCTCGTCGACGGAGAGTCAAGTTCGAATCGCAAGCCCCTCCGATCCGGTGGAAAAGAGAAGCCGCGCTTTCTTCGGCCTGGAATTTTACCGGGGGAGGTTACGCAGGCGCGAATCCTGGCCAGGTGTCAGATAGCGATACAACGGATTTCGGGCAGGTGTCTTATACCCGGGGAACAGAAATTTCCCTCGATCATTTTCTTGCTACCCTCGATATTACTTCGGAGGTTACTTTTTCAAAAGTTTATTCCTCCGTAGCTCGCTATAACAGAACGAAATCTTCGATTTTCGAATACTCCTGGGAAACCATACAAAAATCGTATTTTTCAAACTCGATTCGATATCGCTTTAAAAGCGATAACGAATTTTTTTTTTACCGAAGATTTAAGATTAATTTAATTTAATCGAGTAATTAAATGTAATTTAATTTAATTTAATTTAATCGAGTAATTAAGTGTAATTTAATTTAATCGAGTAATTAAGTGTAATTTAATTTAATCGAGTAATTAAATGTAATTTAATTTAATTTAATTTAATTTAATTTAATTTAATTTAATTTAATTTAATTTAATTTAATTTAATTCAATTTAATTTAATCGTAGATGTAATCTATTTTTTTCAATTAAGATAATTCTAATCGACGATTTTTTAATCTATTTAATTTTTTAAACATTATTTTTTATTCTTTTTTTCATTATTATATTATTTATACACTTTCGTCACTATAACAGAACGAAATCTTTGAGTTTCGAATACTCCTGGAAAATTCCTCGGAACCAAAAAGGACAAAAATAAAAATAAAAAATTTAAAAAATTAAAAAAGGACAAAAAAAAATACAAAAAAGTACAAAAAAAATAAAAAGTTACATTTGTAACTTATTTTCGGTTTAGAGAAAAATCTTTTCTAACTATAAAAATGATTTAAAAAGGGACAAAAATGACAACAACAAAAAAATGATATTTTTAACGATTTCCACGAAGGGCTGGCCAATCATATTCGACGAGAATATATTTGGTACGCAAACGCCCTCGGCAATGAATCGCGTGTGTCCCTTTTCTCATAGCGGTTCTTCGGTATCGCGAACTATTTTCGTACGCGTCGTTTCGCGACCGATTTACGCCTCAAAGGTGGACCCAAGTCTCGCGCGACTCGAAGCGATTTGGGTTAATCACGGGACTCGTGTTAGACGCGTGAGAATTACGCCCGCCGAGAATACGGATCTCCCTCGACCCTACGAGACCAAACGGACGCGATGAAACACGCGAGCCAACGATCGAAAAATCAAATTACGGAAATTGATCCGGTTTTCGCGGTTTCCGAAGATCGAACCTTTCGTATTTCTTCATTTATTTTATCGTCCGCTTATAGTGCTGATTTTCGAAATTTGCATTGAAATTTCAAAAATTGTCTTGCAATATGAAAAAACGTTTTGAAATATGAAAAATCGTTTTGAAATATCAAAAATCGTTTTAAAATATGAAAAATCGTTTTGAAATATCAAAAATCGTTTTAAAATATGAAAAATCGTTTTGAAATATCAAAAATTGTTTTGAATTATGAAAAATCGTTTTAAAATATGAAAAATCGTTTTGAAATATGAAAAATTGTTTTGAAATATCAAAAATCATTTAAAAATATCAAAAATCGTTTTAAAATATCAAAAATCGTTTTGGAAAATCAAAAATCGTTTCGAAATTTTAAAAATCACTTCGACATTTCCCTCGTCTTATGAAAAATCGTTTTAAAATGTCAATAATCTTTTCGAAATATAAAAAATCGTTTTGCAATGAACATAAAAATAAAAAAAAATTGTTTTGGAAATTACATAGAAATTTTTTAATTCGTTAGGCGTTAAAAAATGTTAATATTTTTGGACTTTCTCGTTGAGAATCGAAGGAATTATTTGCGCAGTGAAAATTCTTCCGAAATTTTCGAGACGATATTTGAACTATGCGCGCGCAAGTAACCGGGAGAATCGTTCGATCCAAAAATACAACAATTTGTGGAGCATCGATAAATCATACGGCAACCTGTAAATATTGATACTGCGCTGAAACGGGCCCGTGGAAAAGTCGTTCGAATTTCATGTTTTTTTTTTTTTTTTTTGAAGTGAATACTTCTTAAGCGACAGCGGATAGCCGCGCGTAAGTCAGGCCGGACAAGAGAATGGAGGAATGAAGAAGATGT
>JAPYZI010005348.1:0-14159 GCA_030523105.1 Ophioninae sp. A BG-2022a | reverse complement strand
TAAAAAAGATCGCTCGATGATTATTGGCAAGAAAAACGGCAGATGAGATTGTTTGGGTTTGTTTGGGTTTGAAAAAAATGTTAAAAAAGATCGCTCGATTATTATTGGCAAGAAAAACGGCAGATGAGATTGTTTGGGTTTGAAAAAATGTTGGAAAAAGATAGTTTGATGATGATTGACAGGAAAAACAGATGAGTTTGTTTGGGTTTGTTTGGGTTCAAAAGAAATTTTGCAAGAGAAACAGCAGATGAGTTAGAGCGCGAACGAAATATTGAAAACATTTTTTTGTAATGAATCGTTCGATCACGTATGTCAGGAAAACCAGAAGTATCTTTGGGTTTATTAATTCAATAAAAATTAAAAAGTTTATACGTTCGCCAGAGTGCAATAAAAAATGACAATCGGTGGAGAATCGAAAATCTCATTCCAGCTTTTTTTATTTGTTGACGCGAGGGGGGAAAATAAAAATAGTAGATTAATTTGTTTGGGTTTGTTTGGGTCCGTTTGGGTTTGTTTGGGATTGTTTGGGTCCGTTTGAGTTTTTTTGGGTTTGTTTGGGTCCGTTTGGGTTTACTAACCCAATTAACGACAACGTTTAATTGCTCAACGAACAATTAAAAAAACAAATGGAATAAAAAAATAACAATACATGGAGAAGAGCCAGTCACGTTGTATTCGCTACGCGTCTATATAGAAACGAGAATCTCATTCCAGCTCTCTCTCTCTCTCTCTCTCTTTCTCTCGACGCGAGTGGGGAGAGGAAAAGCAGCAGATGAGAGATCACGGGTGAGCTTCGCGAGATGTATGAATGAACGTTTAAGACAGTCGTAAGAAGTCTCGCATTCACGAAACCACACGCGCTTTATTTCTCTCGTTCTCGTTTATCTTTTTTCCCCTTGGATTCGACGCGCCACTGAAACGAGACTTCTTTTCATTGGCCATCCTCTATTTCTTCTTTTTCATCCCAATTTCTCAAGAATTATTATTATTATTTTTTTTCGACGGTACTTTTTTTTTTTCGAACGTCAAATCGAACGGCCGGTTCTTTTCGTCGAAATAACTACGGGAGCATTGTCGTCATCGGTCAATTGTACGCGAAAAAAAAAAATCGAGCTTTTGTTCAACGAGCATTGTAAGCGAGTTGAAATGCTCGTATAGAAGGAGCCAAATTGTTTTGTGGCTTTCTTTCGATATCGGGATGAGAAACGATCCCTCGTACATCGACACACCTCTCGGACTTTTTTCCTTCTTACGATTCCTTTTTACGTGAAATTCTTTTTTTTCTTTTCGTACGCGAAATCCAAAAGAATCGTTGAAACCGAAAAAAAAAATATATATATATATATATATATCTTTGAAAATAGTGAAAGAAAATTGCAAATTGTGAAACACATCGGGAATTTCATGTTTCGCGAAATCGTGGATTAAAGTGATTTTCGCGAGTTTGGTGATTCGACGAGTTCGAGAAACTTCATTCATCTCGGTAGTTTTATCGAATAGTTATTTTCTTTGACTCGTCATCTGTCGTTGACTCTATTAATTCTTCGCGATAGTCCGGACGAAAATGTTTTTTTTTGTTGGTTGACGAAGCGCAGTTATTACAAATAAATCGATATACAGTTTTTTCTTGTTGTGTTTTTTTTTTTTTTTTTTTTTTTTTTTTTTTTTTTTGGAATAACGAAGATTCTGAATTTAATAATTTAATCAATTTTAAGAAGATAAAATAATGTTGTAAAATAGATTTTGAGAAATTTGGTGATGAAGTGGAATAACGTAATAACGAGCGAGTTAATTGCATATTCGTTTGTTTGTAGCATAAAAGATCGATCGCACGTTAAACTACGAGTGAAAACTGGTAAACCAGCACTTCCGGAAACTGTACAATTCCTCAATCAATTCTCTATTAATTCTTCCTCTATTAATTCTTCGCGATAGTCCGGACGAAAATGTTTTTTTTTGTTGGTTGACGAAGCGCAGTTATTACAAATAAATCGATATACAGTTTTTTCTTGAAAGTAGAGTTTTCGTTCCGCGCAACCGCTAGTGATAACAGAAATATTGGTACTTCCGGAACCACTGGAATTTTGAATATTCGACCCCGAGCGTAAATCTCCAATCGCTCGAATTTTCGTTACATTTTATTTGCGTTCGTTGAGCGATGTTTAAAAAAAACATACAATATTTTTCTTTTTTTTTAAATCATTCATCTTTTTTTGGAAAAAATTCATTCATTCAAATTTTTTTGGAAAAAAAAATCATTCATCTTTTTTTGTAAAAAAATCATTCATTCGTCTTTTTTAGGAAAAAAATCATTCAGCTTTTTTTTTGAAAAAAATCATTCATTCATCTTTTTTTGGAAAAAAATCATCCATCTTTTTTTGAAAAAAATCATTCATTCATCTTTTTTTGAAAAAAATCATTCATTCATCTTTTTTTGAAAAAAAAAATCATACATTCATCTTGTTTTGGAAAAAAATCATTCATTCATCTTTTTTTGAAAAAAATCATTCATCTTTTTTTGAAAAAAAATCATTCATTTATCTTTTTTTGGAAAAAAATCATTCATTTATCTTTTTTTGGAAAAAAATCATTCATCTTTTTTTTTTTAAATCATTCATCTTTTTGGCGTTTCGTGTGAATCGTGTGTGTGTGTTTTTTTTCAGGCAGGGAAGATGATAAAAAAAGAGATAAAAAAAATGTTTTCCCTCGCGAGTCGAAAAGTCGACTGTGGGAGTTTTGCGGAGCCACTTACGCACACGCTCTCTCACGGACGATTTTCTATATAAAACGGAGAGGAGAGCACGTTGCCTCTTTCGCTCGTGTTTCTCTCTCTCTCTCTCTCTCTCTCTCTTTCGCTCTGCGTATCTCGTCGCGCGCGTTTCTTCTTTCATTCATCTTTCCAGCTTCCAGCGATCGTCCTTTTCGAAAACCTGTTTGTTCGAACGTTCCTCGCTCGTTCCCTCCTTGGGGTCTTTCCTCGTCGTTTTACCGAACGCAACACCGTGCATCCTCTCACGGCTATTAGGCACTTCCTGTGCCCCGTTCTGGGAACCGAACTCGCCTCATCCTCTAAACCCGCTCTCCGTCAAACTCGCACGCACGCGGGGTTGATTCCTCCCCCTCCGACGTTCCCTCCTACTCCTCCGGATCAAGTTCCACTTCTGCGCTTTCCAAATCTTATCCGGAAGTCCTCCGCCAGGAAACGATCTTCGAAAACCTGCGAAACCAATTTTCCATTCATTTTTGCACAGAATGCATTGTTTCGTCTTCTCGTTGGGGATCGTTGATTTTTGTTTCGCTTCGCTTGGGTTCGATCCTCCGAACCTACGAAACCAATTTTCCATTGATTTTTGGCAAAAAAAATTAATTGTCCATTCATTTTTGGCAAAAAAATTAATTGTCCATTAAATTTTGGCAAAAAAATAAATTGTCCATTAATTTTTGGCAAAAAAATTAAGTTTCCATCAATTTTTCGCAAAAAAATAAAGTTTCCATTAATTTTTGGCAAAAACTAAATTTTCAATTAATTTTTGGCAAAAAAATAAATTGTCCATTCATTTTTGTCCATTCATTTTTGGCAAAAAAATAAATTGTCCATTCATTTTTGGCAAAAAAATAAATTGTCCATTCATTTTTGGCAAAAAAATAAATTGTCCATTAATTTTTGGCAAAAAAATAAATTATCCATTAATTTTCGGCAAAAAAATAAATTATCCATTAATGTTTGGCAAAAAAATAAATTGTCCATTAATTTTCGGCGAAAAAATAAATCGTTCATTAATTTTCGGCGAAAAAATAAATTATCCATCAATTTTCGGCAAAAAAAAAAATTATCCATTAATGTTCGGCAAAAGAATAAATTTTCCATTAATTTTCGGCGAAAAAATAAATCGTCCATTAATTTTCGGCGAAAAAATAAATTATCCATCAATTTTCGGGAAAAAAAAAAAATTATTCATTAATTTTGGCAAAAAAATAAATTTTCCATTAATTTTCGCGAAAGAAATGAATGTTCCGTCTCCTCGTTGGGGATCGTTGATATTTGCTGGCTCGTGGAGGAAGTAGGCAGAGATGACCGCGGAAGCGAGCGGGCCCTTTCTCCTTTCGTTTCGCGCGTCTTCCGCGTTCTCTGGACTCCTGGTCAATTTATATTGTGTGTATGCAAATAGAGCCCCACACGTAGAGAACAAGCTTCGTCTTGGTATCAGTGATATACGTGCGAGATTAAACGGGCGGAAGTCATCGATATGATTATGTACGAAGGATAGCCGTATCTCGTACGTACGTGTGCGTCCATGTATATGCGCGTATACTTGTTGCAGAGGAACGTCCGAAGTCAACGAGTCTTCATAGAAAACCAAGCAGCGCGTGGCGCAGAGAACGTAGGAGGGACCCGATTCAGAGCGAGGCGCTGGATATGTCAGCAGCGAGGGTGCATCATCACAACAGGCCAAGTGTTATTGTACCGACCGCACCTCAACCCGGTATGCCGTGTCCTAACCAAAAATACACGATCGATCCGTTTCGATGAAACCCAAACTAACAAACCCAAACATCATTAAATTAAATCGACTTGCATCAAAGTCTGGTACATTAATTTAATTAAAAGTTCCATTTTCATTCAACGAGAAAACGAATCATTTATTTTTTGGCAAAAATTAATAATTAATTAAATTAATGGCTCATTTATTTTTTGGCAAAAATTAATAATTAATTAAATTAATAGCTCGTTCATTTTTTGGTAAAAATAAATGGAAAATTCATTTTTCGGCAAAAATGAATAGAAATTTCATTTTTTCGGGAAAAGAACCAAAACAAACCTAAACAAAATAACATTCGATCGACTTGCATAAATCTTTGATGAAATCGTTCGATTTAATTCAAAGGCTAATTGATTCGAAATTGAAAACTCTAAGAATGAAGTTCCGTTATTTTCATTGGGCAATGATACGATGACTGATCTTGGATACATTTAAGTTTGTTTGGGTTTTTTGAGAATGAAAGTAAATTAATATTAAAAATAATACGAAATTTCTTAATAATTATAATCGAGCGGTGTATTTGGTATTAACGTTGAGGAAAATATGAAATTTGATGAGATTCACGAGCTCGGTTGAACGAACGCGGTTTAGGCTCGAAATAACGTGAAATAACGCGGTAGGTACGACGATCGAGGATACGGCAGTAACGCCTACGGCATCGGCAACGCCTTCGGCAGCGATAGGAGGCCAGCGGACGGGTATTCGCAGTCCGGGAGTCGTAAGCGATCCCGCTATCGACGAGCACTTCAAGAGGTCCTTGGGCCTCAAAGATTACGCCGCCGTTTTCAACGCGTCCTCGACGACGGACAAGGACACTGGACTGAGCGGTGAGCGAGATTAATGATTTTCCTCATTGATTTCCACCGATGATAAATCTGCAAACAGAAAAGAGCTACAATTCTTGTCCAATTTTCGTTTTTTATTCTTCGCTTTGCTCGATTCATCGGTATCATTGGTGCCTCCGTTGATACCAAAGTTTATGAGATTTGCGTCGATTTTCGTTTTTTTTTGTCTACTTTTTTTCTAATAAAAAATCAACCGTTTTTGTTTCAGTGGACGATCATTTTGCAAAAGCTCTGGGTGAGACCTGGACGAGGCTCCAGGCGACGGGACGAAGCAAGGATTCCACATAACCTTCGTCGCCCTCGGAAAATCGATGAAAATCGGTGATAATCGTGAAATCGCGAGTCAACGACCGACGAAAAAAAAACCGCTCTCGAAGAGTCACGAGACCGAAGCGAGAAATTGCGTTATTCCATGTTTCTTTTTTTTTCCATTTTTATTTCCTTTCACGTACTCGTTGATTGTCCATTAACTCGTGAGGGAAAAAATGCCTCGTTCGTAATACGCATAAAAACGCAACCAAATCCCTCGGACATTGTGTACATAGTTGTAAGTCTCGGAAGGACCGTTCTTCCTTTTATTATTATTTTTTTTTTTTCGTCTCAGAGTCATCCGCGATCGGTGAAACGGGACTCGATTATTTATTATTGCGTTATCACACAATACGACTAATTCCTCGCAAATGAACGATGGCACGCTTCGCGACGGAAAGACCGCGAAGCTTGCTTGAACGTTCTCAGATTTATCTTGTAGATATACGTCATAAATATATAAATAAATATACGTACGTAAATATAAAGAAACGTAAAGCCATCAAAGAAACGATGAAAAGTGAAAAAACGACGTGTCGTTATTGTCGTCGAACCTTTTCCTGTTTTGTTTTCCTCGGTGGTGAAATTGTTTCGTAAGAGCTAGAGAATCACACTTTAGCGGAGTTTGTTTGGATTTGTTCGAGTTCGAAACGTCAATCGATACTGAGAATTTGTTCTTCGTTGCAGATCCGGTGGAATGACGGAAAGAGCAGTACTGATTTCAAATGGTGCTAGGAAGTTGAACGATGGACCCCAGCACTCACAGAAGTCAGTGCCTCTGCTTTCTGACGAAATTAACAAGGATCCTGGACGATCCTCTCGTCTTCTTCAAATTCTTTTTTTTTTTTCCTTTTTTTTTTTACTTCATCAGACGTCACGACCACACGATTTTTCCAAATATCTTTTTTCTTCTTGTTTAATAATTGGCTAGTACCGTTTTCGCAATATCTTAAACGCACTCCGAGTTAAATCGCGTAAGACTCTTATTTTTTCCACGCGTCGCTCGCGGATACCCCCGCAACTCGGCGATCTCACCACGAGCAACGTTTTTCAACCGCAACTGCTACGAAAAACGATAAAGCGAGGAAAAACAATTCGAGAGATCTTTTGCTAACTAGAAGCTTGCGGTTGATTCTTGAGCCGCAAGGTTGTCCGCACCGCAACGCGAGAGAAAACTAGCTTGGTAATAGACACGAGTCACGACAGCTTCGTACAAACCTCACCACCGTTAGATTCGGACTAAATCGACATTTATTATTCCACGGATCAAACGAACTTAACCACAGGTGACACATTTTCCTAAATTTATTTATTTTTTCATTAATTTTTATAATCCACTTCTTTGTACTAGGCGAGAAAAAAATTTCGTGAAGATTTGCTTGCGTAAACCCAATCAAGCCAAATGGGCGAAATTCATTTTTTGACTTCGTTTCTTTTTTTAAATTTATTTTCTTTGTACCGAACGAACAAATGTGCGTGAATATTTGCGCGCCTGAACCCAAACGAACCCAAATGGTAAAATGAATTAGTCTTTTTTTTTAATTCACTCGTTTGTACTTAACCAAAAAAATATGGGTGAAGATTTTAATATCCTGATTGGGCTACGAGCTATCTTTTTCATTGTTTCGCATAGGAAGAAATAATTTATACGTTCTTTCATATAAATTGAATGGAAAATGTAATTTGTTTAGGTTAGAACTGTAAGCTGTCGTGAAGTCTTTTATGATTGTCTCTTTTCAATGGATTTCGTAAACGCGAAAGGAACGTTGAAGTCTCCGGTGCAATAAAAATCGAGTTATCGAGATTCGTTCGTGTACCGGCAAAGTACACGAAATTAACCCTTTTATTCCTCGCTTATGGAAACGTTCGTAAAAAAAAAAGGATACAAAAAAACAAGTTAAAAAGTAAATCGGTCCTCGCGTTAGACCGTGGAACACGAAAATTGAAGATGGACGTTGCACACCGCGGGCACTTCAACCACCGTTGAAGTCGTTGGTCACTCAATAAAAAGCACTGCGTCTGCGAAAAGTTTTTCGAAAAGTATCAAAATTCTTCGCGAATTTGCCACGTTCGCGTTTCGCATTTTAACGGGTATATCTGAACTCTGATATCCGGGCACGTCTAAACCCAAAAAAAAAAAACCAAAACGAATATCAACCATCGTTGAAGCTTATCAAGCCCGAAGTATCTCGTTTGTCGTTGATCACACGATAAAAATCACTCCGTTTGCGACGAGTGTCAAGATTCTTCGTGAATTTTGCACGTTTGTATTTCGCTTTCGAAAGGGCATATTTGAACCCTGATATCTGGTCGAAATTTGGGGCGCGGAAGGTTCGCGATGAGATCCCAAAAAATAAGGAATTTAAAAAAAGAAGAACTCGGTGGAATCGAAGACGAGGAACACGAGGCTTTTTTGCGGATGAAGGTAGGTGTGGGTGGGCCCCCCGGACGCGTAGACGATGCGAGGAGAGACTGTCCCCAGGAGCGCTCGGATGGCTTCCTATATGCTGGCAGCCTGTTCACTTGCCGTAAAGCAAAATGGTAACTCAATATTATAGACTTGAATATAAGTACAGAGTAATCCCACACCACACAGTCCAAAGTAAGTCTACACCCTACCCTGCCTCTGCATCCCGCTCTCTGCCGTTCCACCTTCTTCTTCTTTTTTTTTTACCTTCTTTTGTTATTGTTATTATTTTCGTTTCTTTTTCGTCGCAAGTCCCCTCCGTCCTCCATTCGTCTCCGGGAGACTCATCGAACTTGCTGGAGTGTGGATAATGCAGGGACACCAGATATCCTAGGTGCAAATTGCAAAGAGTTTTTCTCGCTTCCTTTCGACGTATCCTTTTGCCTCGTTTATATCTGTCTCTCTTCTAGTCCTTCAGGTTTTCCGCCCGTCTCGTCGTAACCTGAAAAGCCCAGAAATTCATCAATAAAGATCGTAAGATAAAATTCAATTTGATTGACAGTTTGAATTTTTACGAATCGTGTCAAATTTTTATCAAACCGGAGTCCAAATTTTTAATAAATATTTGGACTCGAACAAATCCGAACAAATATTCATCAAACGAGAGCCTTAGTTTGATTTGAGATCAAATTTAAACCAACATTTTGGAGGAAATTTGGATGCAAACGAACCCAAACAAATTTTCATCGAACGAGAGCTTTCGTTTGATAAAAATATGGACCCAAACAAATCCGAACAAAATATTCATCAAACGAGAGCCTTTGTTTGGTTTCAGATCAAATTTGAACCAACATTTTGGGAGAAATTTGTATGCGAACAAACCCAAACAAATTTTCATCAAACGAGAGCCTTCGTTTTATTTGGTTTCAAACTTGAACCAAAATTTTGGGAGATATTTGTATGCGAACAAACCCAAACAAATTCTATCAAAGGAGAGCTTTCGTTTAATTTGGTTTCAAATTTGAACCAAAATTTTGGGGGAAATTTTGACCCAAACGAACCCAAACAAATTTTTATCAAACGGGTACTTTCGTTTGATAAAAATTTGGACCCGAGCAAACCCAAACAAATTTTTTATCAAACGAGAGCGTTCCATTTGGGATATGAAATCAAGATTCGACGTGGGAGACTTTTGCAATACAGGAAAGTCATCGATCGATTTAAGCAAATACCACCTTTTTCCCGGAAGTAAATCATTGGCGTTTTCATTGAAAATTGGGTGGCAAATAGGCACTTCAAGGATAGTAAATACATCGGTGATCATAATTCGTGCAAAAGACTCGATAATCGATTGGATCCAGGATCAAACTTTCAGCAGTTTCTAAATTCTTGTTGTTTTTTTTTTTCCATTGGGTCATCCGTAGTTGCTCTGTATTAGAATTGGACGAGATTGCGGGCTTTGAAACTTGTCAGAACTGGGGCTGGCGAGAAGAGAAGCGGCGATCTCGACGTTACATTGTTTGTTTGTTTCGAAGTCTCAGGCGTATCGAATTTCGGTACGAGACCGGAGTGACCGCAGCAGCCTCGTCTTCTCGTTTTATCGTCCACGAGGACAACCGTCGACGGGAGCAGCGTTACGCTACTCGCTCCGGTACTCCGTTGTGCCTCGAGAACACACTGCGCAGGTGTAAGCTAATATTTAGGAGAGAAAATAAACAACGTGAAAAAAAATAAAAATGTGTCGAGTGAAATAGAAACGAGTCGGGGAGGGGAACGGGGGCGCGAGATTTTGCAATCTACGTTGGGGGTACGCTTGAGATTTTCGTGCTCGTCGAACTCTCGATACGCGGGCTCGCGATATACCGCTTGGCCTCGCATCGAAATCTCTCGTTCACGATTCGAACCCTCCTTTTATTATTTTTTTCGATCGCGCTTGCGCTCTTCGCTCGGAGCGTTCAACATTTTTCGCGGCGTGTGAGGTACGTTTTTTTCATTCGAGTATTTATCGTTCTTATCGACTGTGTTTGGGTTTGTTTGGGTTTGTTTGGGTTTGCTTGGGTTTGTTTGGGTTTGTTTGGGTTTGTTTGGGTTTGCTGAGGATTGTTTGGGTTTGTTTGGGTTTGCTGAGGTTTGTTTGGGTTTGCTTGGGTTTGTTTGGGTTTGTTTGGGTTTGTTTGGGTTTGCTGAGGTTTGTTTGGGTTTGTTTGGGTTAGGAATCGCCTGGACCCTTACAGGGGAAACGATTTTTTATAGGACAGAAGATTTTGGTTTCGGGAATTTCGACCAATTTTGGAAAAATTTTCGTTGAGTGAAAGGTGAGTTTTTAATGAAAGGATTTATCTTCCTTATCAACTGCGTTTGTTTGGGTTTGTTTGGGTCCGGAATCTTAGCCCCGGTTAACGGAAACGATTTTTTATAGGAAGAAGGAACATTTTGGTTGCTGGACTTTCGTCGAATTTTGAAATTTTTTATGAGAGAATTTCGAATGGATTCACGAAAAATTGATCGTAAAATGAAAAGTGATATTTCGTAAAAATATAAGACGGTAAGTTTCGTGATGGCACGATGGGAAGGTAATGCATTGATAAAAAAAATGAATGAAGAAACAAAAGAAAAATCAATAAATACAAGTATGAATATTTTCAAAAAGATCGTTTCGATTCGATAATCGAAGGTTGCTCGAATATAGCGCATTACGAATGTCACGTGACTAAAGTTAGTGCTCAATGACAACTGTCAATGTAAACTTGACAGAAGTCTCGAAATAATCCTCTTGAAAAAAAAAAAAAGATCAAAATTCGTCGATCGGAAGTCAGAAAACTGTCACGCGTTGGATAACGAACTAATAACGAGATAATTCTAAAATTGTTTTATCGAGTTCGTGATTTTGTTAAAAAGTATAACACGCGTCAAAAAGATTAAAAAACCAAGTTTTCTTGGGTTTGTTTGGGTTAAAAAAAAAAAAAGTTGACAAAACAATTGAATAGTTCAAAAAAGTCCATACCGAGAATAACATTTAAATTTTCGTCCGGCCTCTATCGAGCTTATAGAACTGAATGTACGATACGTGGCGAGGGAACAAGCCCACGCAATTGAAATGGTACATCGAACGCTCTCATTTGTAATACCAACAAGGACGCCCATGGAACGTCCCCCATTTTTCGAGCCCCTCTGTTCAGAAGCACCGAGTCAGAGTGACGGAGAAAGACACGCACACACGTATGTAGTCAAAAGGGGGGCAACGGGAGCCATCTGCCACCGCGAACGGAAGCGCCCCGGCGATTTCATCGATTAGAATTTTTCCCCATTAACGAAAGTCAACGTGTACACGTAATTTCGGCTTGGGCCTTTCGCACCATTTATTTTCAACATTTAAATAGCTCCTCGTCACCCACGGGTCATCGTGCCTTTTCTCGCTTTGGGTAATTGTGATTTCGCCGCGACGAGAATATTCGCATTTTACGATGTGTCGAAATCGCAGGTACTGTTTATTTTATTACTTACGCGTTTCGGAGATGACGATCGTCGGAGGGCGCACAGTCGAGTTTCTTTCGCAAGACAGATTTCGGTCGGTTAGTTCGTCGTACCGAGACGCCCCCTGTGCATTTCACACGGAAGCGACAGATCGTTTCTGTTTTATCAGTGAAGAAAATAAAACTGCCAAATTCGATCAACACTGTTCTTAATAAACTTCCGGTTTTATCTATCGATATGTTTACTCGAATTCCAGAATTTTAGTCTTCGTACGTTTCACTATTTCAAATACTTCCGGTCTGTCCCGTTTCCATATCCGGTCGTATGAAATTCCACCGCACAATCGCGAGCACGTTAAATAGATTCCCATCTTGTCCCGAGTTTCTGTAACTTCCGTCAGCGGCGCGTTCTTCCGGAGCGACCGGAAGTTTCCTGGGAGATCCGCGAGGCGGCGCGCGGCGGTTGCGAGTGGCGTTGGCGGGTTGACGCCGGTGGTTAATTCGTATCGGATCAGAAACGAATCTATTTCTCGCGCGATGATTCGTCAATGGCCATCGAACGGCGACAATTAATCGTTTCGAGGCGCTGATCGCTTTTTTTTATCGTCATTGGAAAATTCCGTTTTTCCGCGTGGCGATTTCGGTCGAGTCAGTTTCCGTCGAAACGCGTCGAAGTCGCGCGCGTGCGTTGTTTACGTAAAGTTTCGCGATCCGTTTTTTGGGATGCCGGGCGTTTCACGACTGTTAGGGACTCGGGACACGACTGATCGAGTGACCGAGGGGGTAGCATCGCAAGTTTATACCCCTCCTGTTTTCTCTGCTGCTGCTGCGGCTCCTGCCGGCTTGTATAGAATTACGCGCGTGTTTCGTGCCCCCTCCCCCCCTCCTTCTCGCTCCTCGGTCCGTCTCTCTCTATCTCCCCGTGCGTAAAGTACATACGCACGTTTGGTCCGTTCCCTTTTTTTTTTCGCCGAGTGCGTGCGAGGGAGAAAGATCGCCACGATGGCGCAGCACGCGCGCGCACGGTACGTTTTGAGATGGCGACGTGAAATACACTACCGAGGGGTCCCTGAACAAGGGGAGAAGTCGAGCATATTCCCGCGCTCCCCTCCGATTCTGCTCCTCCCCCTCCTTCCTTTCCTCACCCCGGAATCTCTGGTCTCGCGTCTCTGTCCATTTTGTATACATGCTCGCGTGAATCATGCATATCGATTTTTCTCTTTCGTTAGTGCTGGCCGTTTGGTTCTCCACGGTAGTTCTCTTGTGCCGCCTACCGCCTCTTTTTCCCTCGCCTTCACCCTCGTAGGGCTAAAAAATATTATCATCCGGCCTCTCTATCCCCCTTTTTTCTCTTGCGGATACTCGTCGACTTGTCATCCTCGACAGAGAGCGCTTCGGGCACGAAAGAGAGGGAGAGAGAGAGAGAGAGATAGATAGAGAAGTTGCGCGAGTCATCGAGCAGGGGGCGCTGCCGCGAGCGCTGCAACGGAAACGACAAGACACTTCTGCCGAATTTGGCTTGAACAGACCCAAACAAACAAACCTATGAGGTATCTTCGCGCTACCTACCACTCTCTACACTTTTATAGGGAGTGTACACTTTCGCGTTCGTTTTAACGGAAATGACGTAACGCGGCGCTGTTCGCGTTACGAGTACAACTACTGCTACTTTCGTGGCACTAACCTTACTTTCCGCACTTGGATTTTAACAAGGTGTAAAAGTACACGAAAAGCGTAATAGTGAAGTCGCTAGAATGACCCCGTAACCAGCGGAACGGTCAGCGAGTGTATACAGAGGTGGATACGACATAACCTAAAGTGTACAACGCAATCACAAACCAATTCTCACTCATTATGAAAAACAATTAATAACAAAAGTTCGAAATAACAAACTTGGCTCCGAGGGTTTCAGCCTAACTTTTCCATTTTCGTCTTCGAAAACTTTTTCTCCCGGAAGTCCCATCCGACTTCCGCCCCGAGCCAACGCTCTTGGGAAATACTTCGGGAAGTAATCCCGCAAAAAATATCCGCTAAAGAACGGGGCACGTAGAGTACAAGAGTGGACCGAATCCGAGAAGAGATGTGCACGCGAACGGGTGCGCCGAATTTTCTCTTTTTTTTTCGCACAATGGCTCGTTCCCGTGATGGCCGAGCTCTCAACCATCAACCACCCCCCTCCCTTCCCGTTTCTTTTTGCATCGCCTTCCCTCGTGCCCCTCGTTCTAAACGTTCTTCCCTGCCACCCCCTCCGCCCTGTGCACGTGGTGACGCTTTGGTAGTACCGGGAGCAGAAAAAAAGAATAATCTGCACCGAAGGATCTCGTACGGAGGAGCGTGTGTGCGAGCGCGCGTGCACAGCGCGATGCTGCGAGGGAGCGGACCGAAGGGTACTACACACATGTGAAATTCATACTGCCCCCCCCCCCCCTCCTCACTCTCCTTACACCACCTTCGCTCGTTGTGTCGTGTTTTAACCCTGTAAAACTTTGCCCCCTTTTTCTCTTCGTTCTTCTGATTTCTTTTTTTTCACTTTGTCAACCCCTCTCCTGGAGCTACTTGTGTCTGGGACGTCTCGGTGTGCCCC
>JAPYZI010005347.1:0-16605 GCA_030523105.1 Ophioninae sp. A BG-2022a | reverse complement strand
TTTTTCCAATTCGATTTTGGTTGTTTGCGATGACGGCACAATGGTGAATGCGCAACGGAACAGAATCCATTAAAACAAACAAAAAAAAAAATCAACGGTAGACAAACGAACGAAAACAAGAATATTGAGAAAAGGTAGAAAGTGGTGAGAATTACACAGTCACAGAGAAGCACGATTGTTAAGCGGATTAAAGCGGATATTGACGAGGAAATGTAAGATCCGGGATCAACGAGTTCTACTTCCGGTTTCTTTTTTTTTTTTTTATTGCTTATTCTGTTAACAGGAAGCCGCAAGAAAAAAAAAGAAAGAGTGCTAAAAATAATATCAATAGTTGACGAAAATTTGCGTTCCTTGCCGAGAGCGGCGATCGTTCAGCGCGAAAAGAAAAAGAAGAAAACGAGCCTGGAAATCTCGGATAATATCCTCGAGTCATTCCAAGTGAATAGAAATATAAAAAATTAAAAGAAGAAATTGAAGGAAATGCGATCGAAAGTGCATCGAGCGAGCGTATTTTTACGATATCGAGATAACGAGAAGTCTCGAAACACTTCAGCCAATCGATTTACTCGATAACGAAAAAAACATTACGTAATTATGCGAATTACAGTTTTCCTTAATTAAATGAAAAACATTGAATGAAAAATAGATGAAGAAATAATTAATAATTAATTAATTGATTAATAATCATTAATAATAAATGTATTAATAATTAATTATTGATTTATAAATTAAATTAATAAAATAAAAATAGAGGATCCAAATGAAAAAGATCGAAACGTATTTTTAAAAAAAACTTCTAATTCTACCGAGATCTGGAAACCTTCGCTTCGTCGGCTGAATCTAACGGATTCCATCATAACAACGGAAAATTAAATGATTTTTCATTTTTCATTAAGCAAAAACAAAAATAACTTTCGTGGAAATTTCGTTTCTTTTAATATTTTTTCGTCTTTCCAGAAAAATCAATTGCAAAACGCTTACGATTGTTTTGCACACTCGCGAACGCGAAATTTCTACATTTTCGTGAGAAAGAAATATTGCCTTGAAAAAATCATCGAAGATTTAAAAACCAACAAAAATTTGTAATAAAAACATCAAAATTTTGTAAAATTTTGTAAAAAA
The DNA here is from genome assembly GCA_030523105.1 of Ophioninae sp. A BG-2022a. Classification (NCBI taxonomy): domain Eukaryota; kingdom Metazoa; phylum Arthropoda; class Insecta; order Hymenoptera; family Ichneumonidae; species Ophioninae sp. A BG-2022a. Next base: position 15,483 of record JAPYZI010005347.1, on the reverse strand, counting down.
GCAACAAAATTTGTAATAAACAAACAAATTTATGTAATAAACAAATTTATATAATAAACAAATAATGTTTTTTACAATAATTTTGTAAAAAACAACAAAAATTTGTAATAAAAATAAACAAGACAGTCTTATATATTCGAAGAACGAATTTTCTCATTTAAAAATCGAAAAAAAAAAACAACTAAAACCCTTTCCGCCGGAAATAAAATTTTGTTGCATATTGATTTTCGATAGATTTGCAAAAAGTTGATTCCTGATATGTTTTTTTTTTTTTCAAATGATTGTAAATTGGAATAAAATAAAAAATGATTTCTTTTTACGAATCATTTAAAATTCGGAAATGAAGAAATAATTGTTTTAATATTTAAAAAAAATTATTCTGAGATTAGAAAAATATTCTGAGTTTGTCGTGATTTAATTTTCTTCTGTAATTGATACGTGAGAGTTAAGAGTATCTCGGATGGCTGAAGCTCCGGACCGACCGTCTCGAACACGCGAAAGCATATTTAGAGAAATTTTGAGAAGAATAAAAATGGTAAAGTGCACTATAGAGTCGTCGATTGACGCAACGTAGGAACGCTACTTGACCGGTGAACGTACCAGAAGAGAGTAAGTTTGTTGGTGTGGTATTCGGCACGTAGCCGCTGATGTCGGGCTGCGTAACTTGTTCGACCTCTTCCGCAGCAGCTGAATCCTGAACACTCAGTAAGAGGCCGCCTGGAGGGAACAAGAAAGTGAAAATGAGTTTGTTTGGGTTGGTTGAACTTGGCTCAGCTTCGGTGCGTGGGAGTTTTTTTTTTTTTAATTTGGTTTTATTTGATTTGCTCGGGTTTGATTTTGGTTGCATTCACATTTGTTCAGGTTTATTTGGGTTTGGATTTGGCTGATTTTCATTTTCTTCAATTTAATTCGTTTAATTTGGTTTTAGTGCGTTTCGGTTTGTTTGGGTTTGCTTCGGTGTATTCTTCATTGGATTTGATTTTATTTGATTTTCTCGAGTTTGATTTTGGTTGAAATTTCCTTTTATTTAATTTGTTTAAGTTCGATTTTGTTTGAATTTAATTTTGTTTCGGTTTGTTTGGGTTTGCTTTTGTGTGTTTTCATTGGATTTGATTTTGTTCGGTTTTCGTTCGGTTTGGGTTTTATTCTGTTTAAATATCATTTTGTTTGGGTTTCGATTTCGAGTGAGTTTCATTTTTTTCGAGTTTGATTTGGTTTTGGGTTTGATTGTTGAATTTCATTTTGTTTGGGTTTGGATCGATTGTTTGTTTTTGTTTTATTTGATTTAAATATCATATTTTTTAGGTTTGGATTTGTTTCGGTTTGATTTTAGGTTCAGTTCTGTTTGGGTTTGATTCTGTTTGGGGTTCATTCTGTTTAGGTTCGATAGCGGTTGAAAATCCATAGCCCAGGACTTACCGAGGAGCATGTGAGTGTTCTGCGGATCGGTCTCGACTTGGAGAGCATTTATCAGGAGATTCATCAGCCTCGGTTTGAGGAGTGCGAAGGTCAATAGAGTTTTCTCGGCGCTCGAGGCACTGGCGAACGTTGGAAGTTCGCAGATCACGAGATTCTGAAATTTTCATTGTTGAGATCAATCGGGATGTAAATCAAGGTGGAAGCTGGAAAAGTACTTTTCAAATGTCAAAAATAATCAAATTGCAAAATCATTTTGCAATATTATTGATCAATGAATTAATTATAATTAATTCATTCATTACGAATCAATCAACGCATTATTACTGATTAATCAATTAATTATTATTAGTTAATCAGCTCATTATTAATTAATTAATTTATTTATTATGATTATTATTCATGAAAATCAAAGTTAAAAATTATTTTCAAATATAAATGAAAATCAAACCGATCTTGAGTGCGAAGTTTGTCATTTTCTTTCGTTCCAAGTTCTCCGGAGACGAACCCAAACAAACCCAAACGACTTCGCGTTAAAAACAAGAAAAAAAACGATGAAACACCTGATAATGAAGCGGAAGTGCGAGCATAGAAACGAGCAAGTGTATCGAGGCTCTTCGCAATTCGACTTTCGAAACGGAATTCGATTTCATCTTCAAGTCTTTCTCCGGTAAAACAAGTTCGAGAGCTGTCAACACGGCTGGCGCCAAAATTTCGATTCCGTCGAGATCCAAACGGAAGAGATCGGCCGAATTCAACAAAATGCTGGCCAATGTTTCCCCGCATTCCCGAGTCTGAAAATGGATTGAGAATTATTATTTTTTTTTAGTTTTCATAAAAATTCGAGAAAAAATAAAGAAAAACGAAATTTTGGACTCGCCTCGTCAACTTTGAGGCCGTGATACATCGCTTGGTAAAATCGCGCTAAATAAACCGGAAGTATTTCTTCCCCGGTTTTCTTCGCGCAGAATATCCGGCAAAGCGCTCCGATCGCTTCCGCACGACCGGACTCGTAACGATCGATACTCAGAGAAGCTGGAATTTCGCTTATCGTTTCTTGAAGGGAACTCGGACCGTCCACGAGAACGGAAGATGGACGTTTCGATGCTCCCAATGGTTCTGCCATCCACGATACATAATGATCCCATAACGAGAAAAAAAAAGAGGAATAATTCATGATATTTTTAAAATTCTCGGAGATTCGGAAAATTAAGATTTTTTCAGGATTTAGTATTTTTTTCTAATTAGGAACATTAGGAGTTATTGAAAATCCTCAGAGATTTGGAAAATGAGGATTTTTTTCAATTAGGAACATTGGAAATTTTTTAAAATCCTTGGAGATTTGGAAAATGAGAAACCAATTAAAACCAATTCTCATTTTCCAAATCTCCAAGGATTTTCAAAAATTTCCAATGTTCCTAATTGAAAAAAATCCTCATTTTCCAAATCTCCGAGGATTTTCAATAACTCCTAATGTTCCTAATTAGAAAAAAAAACTAAATCCTGAAAAAATCTTAATTTTCCGAATCTCCGAGAATTTTTAAAATATCATGAATTATTCCTCTTTTTTTTTCTCGTTATTTTTTCAATTAGGAACATTAGGAATTTTTGAAAGTCCTCGGAGATTTGGAAAATGAGGATTTTTTTTCAATTAGGAACATTAGGAGTTTTTGTAAATCCTTGGAGATTTAAAAAATAAGAATTTTTTTAAAACCAACACTGTGTAATCCATTTTGGCATTTTGGAACAGAAATGATCGATTGCATAATTATTTCATATGGGGAATGGCAAAATTTCGAGTATTCTACAGAAAACTTGAAACGGGACATTTTCTAAAATCAATTTTTTAAATTTTTTAAACAAAATTTTATTAATCATCGAGAGTTTTATAGTTTCAGAGAAAAAAAAACTCTTATGCCTTTAATACAAGAACGGTAGAATTTTTCTTTTAAACTATTAATCGTATTGTTGCATTTTCAAAAAAAAAAAAAAGAAATACTGATCGACCAGAGATTTGAGTACAGAGGCTGGTATCGTGACGAAATAGCTCACGTGGTAAATTCTGGGACCATCCGTCCGTACCGACGAACGCCGCTTCGAACAACCATTCCCCGAAGAGGTGCAAAATGCTGTTGCATTTTGGGCGACCAGGAGCCAAAGGGGGTCTGACGTCTTGGCCAAGGGAGGTCACAGCTGCGATACATCAAACTTTATTATTATATTCATTAATATATATATATTATTAATATTTGTATAATATATTAATTTGTATAAAATATTAATATAATATATTAATTATTAATATGTTATTAATATTTTGCAATGCCAATTATAATATCGTAATTTTCTAAAATTCCATATATCGTTTGTTTCGGTTAATTTTTGTTTTTCTGAATTTTTGGAAAATTTCATATTGTTTGGGTTATTATTGACGTATTTCTTATTTTTGGGATATTTCATATCGTTTGTTCGGGTCATGTATGATCTTTCCGAACTTTTCTAAAATTTCGTATCGTTCGGGTTGAATGAACTCACAAGCGGTGCTGGAGGTCGAGGGAGGCCCCGAATTGGCAATGACGACTGGCTGAGTGTTGGAGATGCGACTGGTGGTGAGTCCGATCAACGAAGCTTTCGGCATCCCTAATACATTCAGGCAAAGCGTTTATGAACAATGCTCATTATCGTGATCGTCCTAAAAGACAAAAATGTGGACGCATGATCGGTTCAATTAAAACGTACAATTAATTAACACGTGTGCAATAAGGGAAAAAACGTTTCAGAAAAAAGTGAATAAATTAAGACTGTACAGCGAGGTGTAAATTATTTTCCAAAGCCAAATTAATCAATAATAAATACCTATATATTAATATTATTTTTTATTTATTTAATTAGTTAATATTGATTTTTAGTAAATTAATAAATAACCATATCGTATAACAATATATTATTATTAAATATGATTATCGATTAATTCACTGGATTCAATATTATTTACATAATATTTAAAAATAAATAAATAATAAATATTCGTTAAAATAATAAACAGTCAATAATAAACGGTTAATTAAAATGAATGTATATACAGGGTGCCCGGAAACTTACGCACACAATATATGTATATTCGATATATTGTAAATAAATAATATGTCGTATATTATTAATTTACAATATCATGTATTATTATTTATGAAATATTCCCAATTTGTTAATTTCAACGACAAATAAATCGAAAATAAAAGCTGGTTTATAATTAATGAAAAAATTAATGATTATTTTTAATGACAAATAAATAACATTCAAAATTCATTAATAATATTTTTAAAAAATAGTAAAAAACATGTAATAATTTACGAAGCTCGTGAATTTTCGAAAAAAATTGGGGTTTTCGTCATCGATTATCTATTATTTTTAATGACAAATAAATAACTTTTAAAATTCAATAATAATATTGAAAAAAATGTCAAACATCGATTATCTATTATTTTTAATGACAAATAAATAACTTTTAAAATTCAATAATAATATTGAAAAAAATGTCAAAAACATGTAATAATTTACCAAGCTTGTAAATTTTCGAACAAATTTGGAGTTTTCGTTAAAAAACAACATCGTCCTTCCGAACATTAAAAATCGACCATGAAGAATGAAAACAAAGAGAGCGAAAGGGAGAGAGAAAGAGAGAGACAGAGTGCTGGGAAAATACCCTTGGTGACTGCGGAAGGTGTGACGCTGAAACTTTTGGCGAGTCTGCGTTGTGTCGGGGGCGTAGGGGAAGGCTGAGGTTGATCCTTGCCGATCGCCTTGTCCGCCCCGACACTTCCACCAGTACCGGCGGGGCCGGTCCCCGTCGCGGCACTGGTTGCGCAGCATTCCTCCCAACAGCATGCCTGTGAAACCCCTGTAATCACATTGTTCGGAGTATCCGTGCAACCACCGACCACCGTTATCCCTCCGAGTCGTTTGAGGTTGGATTTACACTTAGCACGCTTGAAAAATCAATTTTTTTTTTTTTTTCATTTTTTTTTCTTGTATTTTCTCGAAGCTTCAAATTTGAACAACATCCGGTAAAATTTACGAGTCGATATCTCGATAAACAACGAAGTTACAGCTCGTGATTTATCCACGATTCATTGGCGAACTTTTAAACGCGTTTTTCGTAAATCAACTTATTCGAAACGGTAATCAAACTTTCTCGAAAACCAATGAACCGATTGTTCTGAATTTTTTTGTGGTCACTCCGTACATCATCGTCTTAGACTTGTCACTGGATTTTTTTTTACTCGTCGATTAGTGTTCGTTTTACAGGCAAAAAAATCGCTATTTTTATTTTTTAGGTTAAAAAAGATCGCTATTTTTATTTATTAAGTTAAAAAAATCGCATCTCTTTCTGAACGTGTATATATTTGGATAGAAAAACTCCAAATCCAAAAATCACCTTTTTTTCGGCTTCTAAGTGTACTTCTCCCCTCAAACGAGTCGTTTTGTGCCATTGGTGGATTTTCAAAGGTTTACGAACCACGATTACGAGGCCACGAAATCTTTCATCATTTGGATTTCCTTTCCTGGCGTTCTTACTCACCCAGGAATGCGTCGACTTGCCCGGCGATACCTTTGATAGCTTTCAAAAAGATTTGCGGCAAGGCTTGAAGGCAAGGATGCTGACAAGGATCAACGACGTTTGGGCTAGCTATGGCGTACTGCAGAAACGCCTGGGTCTGCGAAACAACCGCTGGCCTGCACAAATCGACCGGATCACCCACTGTACGCAAAAGCCTGTACCAAGACTGAGCCACTGCCTCGTCCGACATTGTAGCTGGCACCAATTGGCTGTCTTCTTCGTCTTAAAAAAAAAAACGATAAAAGCGAATTTAACAAACGGTAAACAAAAATTTCGATGCACGGCCTGACAATGAAATACAATAATTAGGAAATCCTAAAACATAGGAATCCTAAAAATGAAAATAACAAAACAATATTTAAAAAAGTAGTAAATCCTTAAAATTTAGAATTGGAATCTTAGAATTCAACATTCTAAAAATTGCAATAGCTAAAAATTATATTAGGACACCGATATTTTAGAATCCACTATAATTTTAGGATAGAAATAAATATCGAATTATGTTATAAAATCCACGATACTCACTGATCTTGAGTTCAGGGAACAGTGGTCCGTACATGACGTGAAGAAGTTTAGCAGTTAGAGCAAGGCAAACGCGATTCCATTGCTCGATCAGTGCGAGTCTGTGACGCCATCGTAGACAAGATTCCCGGAGTGTTCGCCAGAGCGGTGGCGAAGGAAAGTTCCGTTCGCACGCGACTAGCCATACCTGGCGAAAAACGAAATTTAAAAATTCAACACGTTTTAGAAATTCTTAAAATTATTTTACGATACTTAAACTTTAGGATTTTGTTAGTTTTGTCATTTTTATGTCAACGATTATTCGGAGTGATGATAACTAGGTTACCTCCAGTAGTACACCGAGTACTCGCTCGCAGAGCTGCTCACCGGCGTCCTCCCTGACCGCTGGTGGCGCCAGGAGCGCGTCGTTGATGCCGATCAAAAAAAGCAGTAAACTGTCCCAGGTCTCACCATCGAGGGTTGCCGGACCACGGGCTACCTGTTGCAACGTTCTCAACACTCTGTGACATAGCACCGCTTGACGGTTTATCGTGTCCGTACCTGTCCAATTTTCAATAAAACGAAGAAAAAAAAAACCGAACAGAAAACATCCGATGAGATCGTTTAGACACCGGAAAAGTAAAACGTACGTGCAACGACGCTATGTTTCGTATTTTCAGTCATGGAAAGAACCGTAAATCGAATACCTAAGTCCTGATACAAAAATGGCCAGACTGTATGAGAGAAAGAAGAGAAACGATGAATATAGTTGAGTCGATCAGTCGTTTCGATCTTACGAGTACCAGTTAAATTACTTGTCAAAAATCATTGAAAAAATATCGATTCGATATTTTGGTATATAAGGTGCCAATAATTTTCGTTAAAAAAAAAAGCGTTTCTACGCATAAATATTGCTTTTTTTTTTTGCAAATGTCTTCTCGGGGGTGTCCATTTTTTTAAGATTATTGAGTTTTCGGATTTGATCGTTTTTGGAATTCCCCAGTTTGGGGATATTCTTATTTTGGAATACTGATACTCGGATAAGATATCATAAAAATCGAAGATGACAAGCATGAAAATAAGTAAGCGAGACGAGAAAGATCGAGCGTCAATTATCCCAGCGATCGCAAGAAAAAGAGCGGTTTGTTTGGGTTAAAAAATGGCATTGGAAGAAAAAGAGTGGTTAGACTCGTGATAATTAACGATGTCATAAATGATTTCAGCAGAGTTATCGTACCCTCTCCCTTTCTCGGCACGAACAGATTGTGGAAGTGGCTGATGATCTTTCTTGCGTAAAAGTTGGTGTCTTCAACGATGGGTCTCGGTACGGAGATCTTAGGTGCCGAGTATAGAGCGGAGAGCCATTCGCAGTAGACGTTGACGCAGTCGCGAACGGTGTCGTGTTCGGCGAGGGGGAGGGAGAGTCCGAAGCATATGACTTCCATGCACCATTGGACTTCTTTGTCAGTGGTAAGGGGGCTGGGTTCGGCAGCCTGGGTGATGCCGAGGCTGGTCGCCAGTTGGCGGACGACGCTCAGGGCGACTTCTCGTCCGGCGCCGGGGGAAAACTTCTCCAAAACGCTCTGACTCTCGTCAGAGCCGCGTTGAATGAGAGCGCTTAGTGACGCCCATTCGGAATACATTCCGCCCCCGGAATCCTGAAAAAACGTTTAATGGTCTCAAAAAAACAATAGAACTCTGGAACCCAAACATGGACCTTTTGAACTTGGAATGTACTGGGTAAACAGAGAAATATCAGGTCAAAGGAAATTTCGACCCAAACAAACCCAAACAAGAAAATAGCGCGAAAAACTCAAAAAAAACCCAAGCAATCACCAAAATTGTATAAGAAACGCAAGCAAACTCGAACGATCAGCAATATATCGTAAGAAACCCAAACAAACCCAAACGATCAGCAAAATTCTGTAAGAAACCCAAACGAACTCAAACGATCAGCAAAATAGGATTAAAAAACCCAAAAAACCCAAACGATCAGTAAAATTACGTAAGATATCCGAACAAACCCAAACATCCAGCAAAATTGGATAAGAAACCCAAACAAACTCAAACGTTCAGTATAATTGCGTAAGAAACACAAAGAAACTCACGATCCCGGAGGTTATCAAGAATTCGAATATTCGTCGATCAACGAGTATAAAAGCAGGTCTGGGGTGTTGGAGCGCGAGTGCGCACAATTGAGGTTAGAACGCATTTCGATTGATGGAATAGCGTGCATTTATGTTCGCTTGCGCGAACGCGAGAGTTCCGTGTTATCGTATCGTCATGAACACGCAACGGTACGATCCCAACGCAGGCCCGAGCGTCGCGATAAATCTTCTATCTCTCTCTCTCTTTTTTTTATTACCTTGAGATTGACTCTGTTGAATACGCCTAAATTCATAGATTATCATGCACCGATGGAACTTTCGCTTGGAAAATAAAGCGACGTGTGGCGTATCGACGGAGACGCGGGAACGAACTGTCAAAAGTTTATAGCGGCGAACGCGGCGCGTCATTCATGTATACATAAGCATAATAATCGTCGAGGAATCAGCTGTTCGCACTTATCGACGGAGAGGCACGAAACCCGCATCGATGTGTATAGATATTCATTGGGGCGTCTCTTGACCCAAATCTTTTTTTGTATCGACAAACGCTCTTGCGTTGCTCAGTACTGAGTCTTAGATATACTTAGACTGTACTTAGATACACTTAGTCATATTTAGATATAGTACTAAGGTTCACCTACACATTCAATGCTGTTTTTCAATGATAACGCCAACCCATGCCAAGAGGAATCAATTAACCCCAAAAACGTTTTTTTTTCCGTATGGGTTTTGGGTAATTTGTCCGAAGGATAAAATCAAACACGGCTACGTTTTCCTTTCTGCTCTCTTTTTCTCATCTTTTATTCCTTTTTTCGTTTTCGTTAGCACACTTGGGTGGACAAATTTTTCGAAATTTATCGTGAACATTCGGGACAGTTGTCGGATAAAAGTCCCGAGGCGTCGCAGAAGCGAGGAAAAAGCTACGACATCGAATCCAATAAAAAATTCCAACCCTCGCCCAATATCGATAAAAGACCAAACGAATTATCCGAACTTCCCGATTTTTCGGAACTTCTAGTTTAACCTATTGAACAAAAAGTTTCACAAAATATTTGACAGTCGCGACAGTCGAAGGGTGCAAAAGAACAGACGTTTCTTCATTTTTCTCCAATAGAAATAATCTTATTTTATTGTTCTAATTTAACGCAAGACACGTACGCGTGTTACTTCCGGTTGGCAGTTTTCGGAATATCGTTAATGGCCCGAAAACGTCATTCGTAGTCAGAACGTTGCGAAATGAACGTGGCGATGGAGGGAAGAGGGGAGGGGAGGAAACGAAAAAAGCAGCGCATTCGTGAACCGGAAGTGGGATTAGCTCTTAATTGTTTCAAAAACGTGATTTAAACGTGCGCCATTCGCGATGGTCGTGTCATGTAAAAATCGACACGCCGATTCGACCGTACTGGAGGGTCGCAACGATGCTCGAACGACGAAAATAAATTTTCGCGAACTTCTTTCTCGGAGCAGAAAAATCGGCGATTCGTTTTTTTTTTTGTTCCGGAATAACGTCTTCCGAAAGTCTACGGCCATTCAGCAGCGATGGAGGATCCTCTCTTTAATGCACTGGCGTTATATGTATAAATGTGAACGCGGAATCGAGCGTGTTTTTACGCAGCAATCGATATTACGCGTATTTTAGTATATGCCTGATCGTGATGGTGTCGATATCGCCAATCTCAGTGAATCGCTACCAGTCCAGATTCCAAGAGTTTTTGAATTTTAGCCGCGATCGTTGGATTCTTCATATGCCTGGAAAGAAAATAACGAAAAACGTTAGATCGTGGTTTGTAAACGGAACGGAAAAATAGGAAAAATTTAATTTTCGCGTAGGGAAGAAAACAAATGAAAAAAAAGGTGCAGCAAAGAAAAAAAAATCATTTTCAGAAAGGAAATAAAATTTAAAAAAAAGTGTAGCAAAGAAAACTGAATAAACGCATACGATTTCAATGAAAAAGTCATTCAATGAAATAAATTCATAAGAAATTAATTTAATAAAAAGTTTCGATAAATTGAAAAAAAAAAAAAATAAATAAATAAATATCTAGCCACTAGCGTTTGTCAATCGACTCAATTATTCTCATATTTCCTTCGATTCTACGACTCGCAGGGAAACGAAATTTTTAATCGATTGCTTATGTCTATCTCAAAATGATCTACCACAGATTTTTGGTTTTGGATTAGGTAAAATACCGATAAAAGTTTACGTGCTTCTTGTAACACAAATCTGTCGAAAGAAATTTGGTGAAATATTAAAAAAAAAATAATAAAAACTTATTAGATAGATAAAACTTGAATTAGAAAAGATCTAAAAATTATCGAAAATCGGTAACTCACTCTTGCAACGCATTGGGGTCGCTCTGCATCTGTTCGAGGATCATGCGCATCGCAGGGTCGCGAAGAATATTATGAACCTCAGGATCGGAGAGAGCTCGTTTTCTGAGTTCCTCAGGATTGGCATCGTAGGAAACAGAACAGCTGCGGAATCCTTCTAGAGCTTCGCTGTTGTTAGGATCGAGTTCGAGAGCGGTCTGATAGGCCTTGAAGGCTTTTCTGTGTTGCTGCATGCCCTGCAATATTTTCCCTTTCCGTATCCATCCCTTGGTGAATTTTGGATCGAGTTCGGTGCACTTTTCGCAGTCTTTCAGTCCAAGATCGAAGGCTGCGAGTTTGGTGTAACAAGCTGCGCGATTGCTGTAATACTTGGCTTCGTCAGGGTTCCTCTTAATGGCTTCGGAGTAGTGTTTAACTGCAGCTGCGTAATCGCCATCCTTATATTTCTGATTACCGAGTTCTTTCTCCTCCTCGGCTTTGACAGGATCAATGTAGGCCTTCCTTTCTTCCTCTTTGATTCTCTGCTCGATATCGGACAGAAGAGTCTTAATCTCAGGTGTTCTGTGCTCGGACATTGATTTCTCGTAGTATACTTTAGCCTGTTTCCAATCCTCCATTTTCTTGTAGGAATGACCGATCCTCGTGAAAGCTTTAGCTATGAGCTTGAAATCAGCTCGATTTTCACGACCGATCTCGATAGCTTTCTCGCATTGTTCGATGCATTTCTGGTGTTCTCCTTGTTCAAAGTAAACAGCTGCAATATTGAGAGCATAAGTGATCTCGTTGGGATCCAGCTCTATCGCCCTATTGTAATGTTTCAGAGCTGTCTCAAAGTCCTTTTTCTTATAAGCTTCGTTGCCCTTTTTCTTCTCGTCCAAAGCTTCCTTTTTTTCCGGCGAAAGATTGTCCTCCGGCTTTGGCTGCGGTTTTGGTTCCTCCTTGGGAGTTGGTCGTCGCGGCGGATCAACTTCCATCGCTTCTTCGCTACCGTCCATTCCGTTCATTCCCAGCAGAACGCAGAGACTAGTTGTTGCGCGAGGGTCCGTAATCATGCAATTGAAGTTAGAACTCTTGCGCAAGTTCTCCAACATTTTTATGTACTCCGGATCGTCGAGCCAAGCTCTCGTGCGAGGATCGTTTCGCAACTTGGTATACAAGTCCGGCACGTTGAAAGGATTGGGCATCTTCCAAGGATTGGGCGTCTTCCAAGGGTTCTGCGCGTCCGGCGTTTCGAGAGCGCTTAAACTCTGGCGATACTGCTCGTTCCCTGGATCCCGTTGAAGCGCTTGCTGGTACGCCTTTGCGGCTTCCTCCGTTCGCTCCAAATACGCCAACGCGCTACCAACCCTCGAATAACCTTTCGCCCATTCAGGAGCTAGCTCCACTGTCTTCTCTGCGTCTGCCAACGCCTTCTCGTACTCCCCCGCTTTTGCATACGCCGCTGATCTGTTGCTGTAGAGCACATGGTTCTTATCGTCCAACGCTATCGCACCTGTATAGAACTCTATCGCCTCTTCGAACTTCCCCTCCTGCAATGCCACGTTTCCCTTCTCCTTCAGCGCTGATACCTGCGTAACAACCATTAATCGTCTAATTCCAAAAAACGAAATTGTGTCTTCACAGTTCTGGGACTCTTAACTCTTCGACCGCACACTTCCGCTACCAACCTATAAGCGCATACTGGGTCAATGTGATCCATGACGTCTTTCAATTTCTTTTATTTCGGTAAAATCTGAATTTTTTTATCATTTTGCAGAAACGTTTTTCGCAGTAAACGATCCATATTTTATGGCCATAAATTTGTTTATTTATGAAAACAAAAATCATATACATATTTAAAAAATACGTAGTCAAATGATAAAAAGTTATGAGTAAAAACGAAGAAATGTGCGATTGAATGGTTAAAGTGGACTAAAAGTTGCACAGTGGAAAACCGCCTTCGCCAAGAATTTGTATATATTGTCGTAATAACTTTGCAACATTTGAAATCGATTTATAATCCTGCAAGCTTTTAAGAGGTGCCTAAATACAACGTAATCCAGATTGACAGAAAATTGGTTTTCCATGAATACTGAAAAAAATGTTTTATTCAAAGCATCAACGGAAGGGTTGTAGCAGGACTTTGGACTAGCATAAACGGCGGGCTATCATTCGGTTTGTCGCTGACCTGTGCCTGAACAACCACGTGGCGGCAAATAAGGATTTTCAAGGATTTCAAAGAACTCCAGAAGGTTCGGTTGGACGGATTACAATAATAATATAAATAGGTAACTATTGGGAATCCATCAGGGAAAATAGCACAGCGGGCTCAGATTCTCCCAATATCCGCTCATTAATGTCTCATCAAGCTTATCTTAAATCATAAGCATGAGAAATCAATTTTTCTTCCAAAATTTGAGTCTATCCGAGCAGCATTTTTCCATCCTTTCCCATCGACGAAAGTTCAAATTGTGAATGACGATACGTTTCTCTTAAAAAACAAAAAACTAAACCAAAACTGGCGCGAATCGCGTAATTTTTTTTCATCGAAACAAATCGTATCGTAATTTCATGCAAAACACACACGTGGTTGAGATCGGGAAAAGACCGAAGACACGAGAATTGTCAAATAACGGTAATTTCGAAAAATGTCATTTCATCGTCGCGCCAAGACTTTTTTTCCCCCAATCGTTTTTTTTTTTCATCATTTCTCGCGTGTAACATCGTCAGCGATGAAAAACGATTTTTCGAGAGCGCGGCTTATCGAATTTGAGAATTTTTCGCAAGCCCGGTTTCGCTCGATCGCTCCAAGCGAATTCATTAATCGTATATTTACCTGAGCCATCGCTACGCTTTTATGTCCCGACGATTCGCGTCTGACCGAGTCTTTTCAAGATCTTCACTTTGTTACGGATGACTCTCTTTGCGTGGTAGCGAAATGAAAAAAAAAAACGGTTCTTTGACGATTGAAGGTAATCATGAACGCGAACACCGGTGATATGTGATGTATGTGCGCCTCAGTGGAATGCCTGTATTCGTATGCGCCTGCGTGCGCGATTTCGGAACGTTCTCGAAGCGACGAACAGTCCGTGGTGGGGGTGACAAAAAGGGGGGTGTACGCCTTTAGAAGCTTCGAGAGACACTATCGCAAAGAACCGCATTTGAGCGATTCTCACGGAACGATTTTGCGAACGTACGAATGCGCATGCGCGCTTCAACGATTGGTCGGTTTTTCTGGCACGATCGAATTTACGATAGCGCGAGATGACGTTTGTTTTTCTTTTTCGAGATTAAACAGCTTTGTGCGTTTCAAGCTCGAAAGTTGCAGTTATTTTTGGTTCGGGTGTAACACGTTGGAAAATTCGCGAATTTCTATGCATTTCTACGTGCTTTTGAATTAATCGCGTTTTCATTGGGTACTTTAGTTCTGTGGTACCGCCGACTGGCGCTGGTTGTTCTGTGAGAATATTTCTATCCCGGAGGCGCGAAAATCGTGGTAAAGCTTAAAATTCGATATCGTTCATACCATCGATAGACGCTTGAAATCGTTAGAGGGTTCCTTTTGGTTAAATATAAAATAGAATGTGCGCAATTTCAGTTCGAGCTAGTGTAAGAGAGTATTGCCCTCTCTTGCGGCGACGCATGCGCGGGCGGTACTTCGTATGAACCGATAGAGGAAAACGCGTAGCGCATTTTCTGACGAAAGTGTGTCGTCACTGTGAGTTAGGCGAACGACTTTGTTTTGGACATGGATGAGCAGCGGCAACGAAGTCAGATGTGCATAGGACAGTTCTTAAGGATTATATGTGCCGAATTTGCTGGGGACTGCCCTCATTGGTAGTTCTCAAGTAGCGGCGCTGACGGCGGTTTTCATTCGCGCTCTCGCTTTCTCTCGTTGGGAGAATGATGGCGTCCTGCTTACTCCTGTAGATGTTATGCTTGTAATATGAAGGGTGTCCCACGACGAAATATCTTCCATGAAGTGGGGGTTTGGGGGTGAAATTCTGAGTCGATTGACACAAGCATGTATAGTTCCCCGATTAAATCGTGAATTATTATTAATATTTCAACAAACCCACCATTTCATTCGCCTTGAACTCTCCATTTCTAAGGAAAAATGTCAAAAAAATATTCTAGAAACGTTTTTTCCATTTTTCCAGTCTAATTTTGTACTTTCGGCAAAAACTCAGGCATATTCGTAATCAGCAGCAAATTTCCGATTAAATAAATCCTTTTAATAGTATTAAAACGGAAAAAAAAAATTTTCGACTTCCCCGGCCACTTTTCCAGAATCTCAAAAATCTCGAAATTTCAAAATGTCGTAGGGTCAGCTTCTTATAGGCTAGGGAGATTCATTGGGTGGGTTTGGAAAAGGTTTTTGCCTAACTTAAATAATGGCGTTGGATTCGTATCGATATCTCTTATAGTTTCCCTGGAAAGTCCACTTGAAAAATCGCAAAAAAAGAGGCAAAGGGGTATGTATGGAAAAATTTGCAAAAATCGATGGTCCAACTTTGAAATTCTGCCAAA
>JAPYZI010005346.1:0-11804 GCA_030523105.1 Ophioninae sp. A BG-2022a | reverse complement strand
GTTTCCGGTGGAATCGAGGGTGAAAACAATGAGAGGGGTTGTCGGGGGTGAGAGAGGAATGAGGGACAAAAAAAAAGAACAAAAAAAAAAGTTTTTGTTCTTTTTTTGTTCTTTCTTTTTTTTGTTCCTTTTTTTTTGTTCTTTTTTTTCTTCCTCTTTCGTCTCGAGTTTCCAGGAACGATTCGAAACGTTTGGGTGTATCGGGTGTGTAGACGATTTCGAGTTTCCGGTGGAATCGAGGGTGAAAACAATGAGAGGGGTTATCGAGGGTGAGAGAGGGGGTGAGAGAGGAATGAGGGAAAAAGGGTGGAGGAGTGGGGGGAGGGTGGCTTTTCTACACGGTTGGCAAAAAAGGATGAGGGATTTTCTTTGGTGGTTGAATCAATTAGAAACTTGGTGGAATCGAATGTCGGCGTAGTTCATTAATTGAAAGCCCTTCTCCGGGATTGAAACGTTTTTGTACTCGTTCTCGCCCGGTTTGTCGGACCTGTTTGTTTGTACGTTCGATCGGTTCGGGGTTTCGTTGAATTATTCGTACGGTCGGAGATCTCGTTTTTTTTTTTTTTTTTGGTTTTTTTTTTTGGGTGGTGTTTGTTAATTAATTTTAGTGATTGTGGTTTTTTTTTACATTCATTGTGCATTTATTTGGAAATTTGTTTATTTATTTAGCTATTAATTTATTTATTTATTCATGTATTTGTTCAGCTATTTATTTATTTATTTATTCGTTTATTTTTTTTTAACAATTTATTTATTTATTTATTTATTCATCTATTTTTTTACGAATTTATTTATTTATTTATTTTTTCGTGTGACGTTTCTCACAGACGAGTCCCTCTCGTTGGTATTACGAAGTGTATTCGATTGGTGATAGACCAAGGCGACTTTTCAGAACCACCCTTAATGTCCATTCGTCACGAAAGGGTGGTTAAAAATTGTCTCGGGGGTGGGGGGGATGGGGGTTGTTTTGGCGTGCCTCTCGTACCTTTCGAAGCCCATCCATTTTGGTCCGAACAATCCGAAACGACCCGGCCGAATTCTTGAGACCGAGCCAAACGAACCCAGCCGATACTCCAAATTTTCGACCCTTTCACAATGAGGGATTACCCGTCATTTTTACCTGTCCAATTAGTCGAGAAACGAGCACCTAATCGTTTGACTCCTCGTTCAATCACTGATGAATGAATCAATAAATTTAATTTATGTATTTATTTATTTATTTATTTATTCATTTATTTATTTATTTATTTATTTATTTATTTATTTATTTATTTATTTATTTATTTATTTATTTATTCATTTATTTATTTATTCATTCATTTATTTATTCATTTATTTATTTATTCATTGTTTCTCCAGAAATTTTTTTTCTTTTTCTGGTCTTTTTTTTCACTTCCCTGGGGAATTATTCCGTATGTCCAGAAGAAACAAGAAAAATAGAGATTGATTGATTGATTGATTGATAAAATTGGTTATGCCCTAGAGGACTTTCGGACAAACAAACATATAAATAATTCGCAAAATTAATAAAATAAAACAAAATGAGAGAATGGCAATAACAATAGAATAACACAAGAATAAAATAACAATAAAATAATAATAAACCAAACTTGAACTATAGCTTAAAAGCGAACAATAATGAAAAAATAACTAATTAACATGGAACTTATAATTACAAAAAACAACAACAATAATAATAATAACAATAATTATATTGAAAAAAAATATATATAATAAATAATAATAATAATAATAATAATAATAATAAATATAACCCAAACAATACTGATAATAATAATGATAATAAAAAAAACCAAAATGAAAATAAATCAACGAAATTAAATGATCGAAAAAACAAACCCAAACGAACCACCCACCCAATAAATCCAATAAATCCGGAAAAGCCTAAACCCAAACCCAAATCGTTCGAAAAACGATAAAAACGGTAGTTAAAGTTAAATAAAATTCGGTTCGACTCGTTTCGACTCGGACACGAATATCACCGGAGAGAAAGAGAGAGAGAGAGAGAGAGAGAAAGAGAGAAAGAGGAAGGGAGGCCCGTTATGAGGTTCGAGCTAACCGCTACGTTTCAAACACTTTAATTGGCAAATATTGTTTGTTTGCCGGGAGCAACGAGAACAAGAAAAAGAAGAAAAAAAAGAAACGAGAGAAAAGAAAAAAGCGAGTTATACCCGAGAAAGAGGGCTATAAAATAGAAAGCGGACGAGAAGCGAGGAAGTGAAGGGCGAGGGGGGGGGGGGGGCTTGGTTTATTCGCGGCCGGAAAACCAAGCTTTGGCTTCGCATGGATTGTGGCGGTGTACAAGAAGCTTTCATCGAAAGCGGAAGACGAAGAGAGAGAGGGAGGGAGGGAGGGAGGGAGGGAGGGAGGGAAAGAAATCCATCGCTCAGGACTTCAAAGGTATACGAAATAAATTGAGGAAAAGGAAGGAAAAAATTTGTAACTCGCCCGGAGTACCGACGGCAATCCAATTGTCGGAGGCCAAGGAGTGTCGTGTACCAAGAGTTTGCGCGAACGTCTCCTAAGTACGAGACCCCCAAAGGATGGTGCACGTATCGAAAATCCCTTCGATTCACTGTGTATATGTATATATATATATATATATATTGATTGATTGATTGATTTATTTATTTTTAATCGTTGCTTTTTAAAAATTTATTTATTTATTTTTAATTGTTGCTTTTTTAAATTTTTATTCTCGTTTTCTTTTTCATTAATTATGTATTTATTTGGGAATTTGTTTGATTGTTTGGGTTTGTTTATTTATTTGGCTATTTATTTATTTATCTATTATTGTATTTCTTTAGACACTTGTTTATTTACTTATTTACCGATTAATTAATATATTTATTCGTTTATTTATTTATCAATTTATTTATTTATTTAGTCGTCTATTTCTTGATCAATTAATTTATTTATTTATTGATTTATTCGTTTATTTCCTCATCAATTTATTTATTTATTTATTCGTTTATTTCTTCATCAATTTATTTATTTATTTATTCGTCTATTTCTTCATAAATTTATTTATTTATTTATTCATCTATTTATTTACCAATTTATTTATTTACCTATTCATATATTAAATAAATATATATATATATATATATATATATATAGATATTTATTTAAAAAAAAAAAATCTCACTTCGCATCCCGAGTTTGGGGAACTTCGTTCTACTTTTTTTCTTTTTTTACTTTTACCTGTTCGAGCGAGACTTTGCGTGGCCGTAGGACCGGAAATAGGAAAGGGTAAAAGACGGTTCTTTGCGAATTCACACGTGTCTCGGGTGAAGTCGCCCTCGCGAAACGAACGCCACTTTGATACCGTCGGATTTAGTTTTATTCTTTTCGGAAGTACTGATTCTGGCTTCTCCAGCTTTCGATATTATTTTTTCGCCCTGGCCCTCCCCCTCCCCCTCCCCCCCACTTCGCTTTTTCGTCTTTCTTTCGATCCGCAATTTTTTCGTTGCTGCTGTTTTTTTGTTTTGTTTTTAATAATAGAAAAGCACAATATGAGAATCTTTTCGCTGCTTCTTGTTTTTTTTTTTGTTTTTTATTTTTTTTCGTCTCGATTGTTCCGTCCGCGCATTTAATATCCCAAAAAGCGCATGGCTCCCGCAGCGCCCCCTGACGTTTCCTTTATGCAAATTCGACCGAGTTCTTTCGAGAAAGATGCGAACGAAAATAACATAAACGACAACGATAATAATAATTATTATTTATTATCGTCGTGCTTCTTTATTTATTTATTTATTTATTTATTTATTTATTGAGTTCATAGTTTCCCTAATTATTATTGCAATAAATGAGTAATAAAAGTTTACCATTACTTTGCTATTATTTTAATACATTTTTAAAGCTTAAAAAAAGAAAAGTTTTTCATATTTTTAATATTTCACTAATTATAAATTAATAATAAATTCTCTCATTGTCGTCGATAAAAAAAATATAGTAAAATAATAATATACAAACATAATAATGACAACAACAATATTATTACGTTCGTTTGTTATTACCATTTTACTGCATTTTTTAAACAAAAAAAAAAATATTCATAAAATCAGATGAAAACAATAATTAATAATTAATAATAAAAATAATAATAATAATTGTCAAAGCAATGTGTACATAATAATAATAATAATAATAACAATAATCATACGAATAAAAAAAAACAATAATAATATTTTTCACGATACGAAATGACTGAGAAAGGGGATAAGGAAACAGGGGTGGCAAATTCGTGAGGGATGCATTTCCGTAATAAATTCGTTATCGGGATGTTTCCGCCGGATCGGGCCACCCCACGGATGGGAAACTTAGTTCGAGGAGAACCGTCAAGAGGAGGGGTGGGGGGTTGGACAAGCAAGGGGATGAGGGAAACGACAAGGGTTGCTCTGGATGAAGGAGGGAGAGGAGGGCGGGAAGAGAGGCGAAATGGAGGGGGGAATCGAGTGAAAAGAGAATAGTCTCTTGCTGTAAAATTCACGTCTAGCTGTACACACATAGTAACGTGGAGAAGGAAATAACAAGAGGGAAGTGGCGGCATTGTGAATAAAAAGAGGTGGGGGAGATGCAATTTTCGTAATTCGGGGAGCATCCGAAAATCCAATACTTCGACCGTTTCTTCGTCACTATCTCTCGTCCTCAAAGTTCGTTTTTTTCGAGGACAGTCCTCAAAATTCGTTTTTTTTCGAGGACAGTCCTCAAAGTTCGTTTTTTCGAGGACAGTCCTCAAAGTTCGTTTTTTTCGAGGACAGTCCTCAAAGTTCGTTTTTTTCGAGGACAGTCCTCAAAGTTCGTTTTTTTCGAGGACAGTCCTCAAAGTTCGTTTTTTCGAGGACAGTCCTCAAAGTTCGTTTTTTCGAGGACAGTCCTCAAAGTTTGCTTTTTCGAGGACAGTCCTCAAAGTTCGTTTTTTTCGAGGACGGTCCCCAAAGTTCGTTTTTTCGAGGACGGTCCTCAAAGTTCGTTTTTTCGAGGACAGTCCTCAAAGTTTGCTTTTTCGAGGACCTACACGATACATCTCGCCTTTCGCTAATTCCTCTCTTCTCGTTTCTCTCATCCCCTCCCCCAGTGCCCTCTTCGTCTCGTCGTCCTCGCGGCGGAGCTCCTTTGTCCCGAAATTCTTTACACTTTCTTGGCCCCATTGTTAACGCCATACATGCCCCGCTCCATCATCCTTCGCGTACTTCGAGGGTTTCCCCGGTATTAATTAAAAGTTTCACCGTGAAATCGACTTTTGTACCGAAGCTCTGAACCTTCCGGTAAACGTCGACGAGGGAAGCGGGGAGGGGGGGGAGAGGTGCATTGATGCAGCTCCAGGCAAGAGGCTGCAATCGCGTGTCAAGTTTTGTCTCGAAATTTACAACGATTTGTATGGCGTTATCAAAATCCATTATATCTGTGTATAAATATATATGTACGACGTAACTAATAAATAGGGAAATTGGAAAAAAATATTGATTTTTTAAAATTAATTCTGATATGCATAAAAATAGGAAAATGAAGTTTTTTTTTCGATTTATTAGGACGTCACAAAACAAAAAAAAATTTGTCAATATAAGCGACTCCGTGATATATGACAAAATGTAAAAAAGCAGGAAGAAGCTATTTCATATTCACCCCGTAAATGTATCGCGAAACATTTCACGTGCCTTCCGGATCGTTCGAAAAAAAAAAAAAAGAAAAAAATGAATACGAAAAAAAAAAAAAAAAAAAATATATATGTTCGTAAACCTTAAATTTCTGGATGCACATCTCGGGGCTGTACGTACGCGCACAATCACTTTTTACGAGTGTGTAAAAAGCGTGGTGTACTTTATGCGCTTGGGTGCGTATGCGATTTTCACGTTTTCCTTCCCTCATCGTGAGTTACGACGGGAGCTTTCATCGCTTCTTTTTTTTTTCTCGTTCTATGATCCATAATAAAAAAAAATGTACAAAGATGCCTGAGTAATTGAAATCCACACGTATGGGGAGTTGGAATAAACGTGCAAAAAAATTGAATAAATTGAAAGTAATTGAATAAATTGAAAAAAAAAATCAATTTAATAAATTTAAAAAGATTGAATAAATTGTAATAATAATTCATCCAATAAAGGATAATATAAAAAATTGATAAATAACTAAATAAATTAAAAATAATTGAAAGACGTAAAAAAAAAATAAGTCTTGGACTAAAAAAAAATTATTAAATCAATTGAAAATAATCGAATGAATTAAAAAATGATTGAATTAATTATAAATCATTGAAAAAAGGTAAAAAAACAATTGAACAAATTTGAAAGAAAAAATCAAACAAATTTGAAAAAATTTTCTCACAAACTATTCTCAAAAACTCAACAAAAAAAAATGTCTTCTTCGTCCGTTGCAAGGACAAAAAGAAATCCAAAAAAAAGGAGACGAAAAATAAAAAAATATATATATATATATATATTAAAAAAACGAAATAAAAAGTCAACGACAACGTAACGAAACGGAAAAAAGAAAGGTGTACGAGTGAGAGGAGCGAGACTCCTCGAGTGGATGTCTGAGACGCGGTGATTCTTTGAACTTGGAGGCTGGCGAAACAACGAGGTGGATTGTGATAACGACGCCAGGGAAAAAGTAGTGGAAGAGGCGGTGAAGGAGGATGGAACCGAGATATGAAAAGCATCTCCGATAGAAATTGTTGATCCAGGGGGAGGAGACGAGACGCGGAGAAGCACCGAGGTCAGGGGTGAAACGAGACTTTGAGGATGCAACCTCTGGAAGCGGATCCTCACTTGATCGCATCGACGCACGGAGGAACGACTTTTCTCATACATTAAGGAACGTCTGAAGAGAGATTGAGGGAGAAAGACAGCAAGAAAGAGAGAGAGAGAGAGAGAGAGAGAAAGACACAGATGATGATGATGATGATGATGATGATGATAGATTTGATTATGTACTAGTAAAAAACAGTTGGACGATTGAAGAAAATGAACAACATGAATAATGAACTTTAAAAAAATGATCAAAATAAAGAATGAACTTTAACAAAATAAACAAAATGAAAATTCACTTTAACAAGATGAATAAAATGAAGAATGAAATTTAATAAAATGAACAAAATAAAAATGAACCTCGACCAAACGAAAAAAAAAAAAAAATAAAAATAAACCTTTAAAAAATTAACAAAATGAAGAATGTAATTTAATAAAAAAATGAACAAAATGATAATGACCTTTAACAAAATGAACAAAGTGAAGAACGAACTTTAACAACATGAACAAAATAAAAATAAAATTTATTTAAATGAACAAAACGAAGAACGAACTTGAACGAAATGAACAAAATGAAAATAAACTTTAACAAGTGAAGTTATAAAGTTTAACAAAATAATAAGTGAATAAACAT
Source organism: Ophioninae sp. A BG-2022a (assembly GCA_030523105.1). Taxonomy (NCBI): domain Eukaryota; kingdom Metazoa; phylum Arthropoda; class Insecta; order Hymenoptera; family Ichneumonidae; species Ophioninae sp. A BG-2022a. Next base: position 4,400 of record JAPYZI010005346.1, on the reverse strand, counting down.
ATAAAAAGTAATCAAGAAGCGCAGTTTCAACCAAAAATATCAAACAAACCCAAACAAATATAACCTAAAATAACAAAAAAACGCAAAAATGTTCAAATAATATTCAGTCTTAGCACAGAAATTCGCCAACGATGAACTTAACTATAACTCAAAATAACAAACTTGGAAAAAAAAAATAAATAAAAATAAACCAAAAACTAAAAAAACTAGAGAGAGAAAAAAAAGTGATAGAGAAGGAGAGGAAAATCGAAAGAAGTAGACGATCGAGGGGGAGGGGGGGAGCGGAATTCGTTGATGGTTTCCGCACGTTCATTAATTCTTTCATCGGTACACACGCGTCTTGGAAGAGAAGTGCCGTGACGGAAACGGGAGATGGAAGTGTCCGCCTCATCCTCCTTCTCCTCATCAACCTCTCCGTCTTTGGGCTTAGCTCGCTCGTCCTTGTGATCCCGCTTGTCGACCTTTCTCTCTGGTTATCTTTCTCTTGCTTTCCTGGGACTTTTTTTTTTTCAGCGAGTCCTTCATTCTTCCGGTCTTGATCCTCGTCGTCCTGCCTTTCATCGTTTTGATCCTTCTTCCCTCTTTACATTCTTATTTCTCAGGGTCGTTTATTTTTTTCTTCTTGTTTTGATCCTTCTTCCTTAATTATCGATCGCTGGTCGCCTTTGCCGATTATTCTTGTCGATCGCACTTACCGATAATCGTTAACGATTTTCTTTACCGATCGCTCTTACCGGTTTTCGTTACCGATTTTCATTACTGATTTTCATTACCGATTTTCGTTACCGATTTTCATTACCGATTTTCTTTACCGATCGCTCTTACCGGTTTTCGTTACCGACTTTCATTACTGATTTTCATTACCGATTTTCATTACTGATTATCATTACCGATTTTCTTTACCGATCGCTCTTACCGGTTATCGTTACCGATTTTCCTTGCCGATCGTCAACACCGATTATCATTACCGATTAGCATTATCAATTTTCATTACCGATTTTAATTACCGATTATCATTACCGATTTTCATTACCGATTTTCTTTACCGATCGCTCTTACCGGTTATCGTTACCGATTTTCCTTACCGATCGTCAATACCGATTATCATTACCGATTAGCATTATCGATTTTCATTACCGATTTTCATTACCGATTTTCATTACCGATTTTCATTACCGATTATCCTTACCGATTGTTCTTGACGATCATCCGTACCGATGTCTCGTCTTCGTTCAATTTACCGTTCAGATCGTACCATGAATCAACCTTATCCAAATATATATTCAAGCTACCGACCAACTTCTGTCACAACAATAGCCATAGGGCGTTAATTAATAATCCATACCCAGTTGAAAGCACGCTGGAGATCGCTGCTCGGATATACCGGACGTTTCCTGACTTACAGGATATTCTCCCCCCTCCCCTTATCTCCTCGAAGATTTGCGCGTCACTTTGTCGAGGAAAGACGAGATGGAAGCTGGGGGGGGGGGGGCGTTGAAGGACAGGAGGGAGGCGAAGGTAAAATCCTCCAACGGAAATCGATCTTCCCTACGTGCGTTTTCCCTTACCGTTAACCACTCAGCTCTCACGAGCTCAACGGTCACCCATCCAAGTGTCGACACTGACGTGACGCGTCACGAGTTTTCATTTATTCCCTTTTACAGGCTTGCGAAGTTGAGGAGCTTTTTCAAATTTATTATATCGATGAACATTAATTTTTCAAGAATTAAACAATTTTTATTTATTTAGTAAACAATTTTGAAAAGATTTTTTAAATGTTGAACGGAGTAGTACAAAGATCGTAAAATTATTTGTTTAAATTGATATTAAATATTTATTTGGTGAAGTTACAATTTTATCAAATGTTATCGAATTGTTTTTTATTATTTTTAAATAAAAGTTTATAATAAGAATTATTAAAAGGTATTGTTATTTAAAAAAAATGACAATGAAAAAATTAAATTATATAAATAATTAAAAACAAAAAACAATTTTTATTCGATATGTATAAAATTATTGTTTACTTTTTTGCAATTGATTTTTTACCGGTTGGGTAAAGGTATTATGATTTAATCGTTGAGACGTGAAGGACAATAGTGCACTTGTGAAGGTGTCGCGTGAAAGGGCGTCACTTCGAAACGCTGCCCTTTCCGCCCTTGCACCCTTTTCCATCGGAGCCCTTCGCCCTTTCGCACGAAACAAGCTCGGAGAGATCGCGCGCGCATGGACGGTTCCGCAAGTGGCGAAATAAAGCCGCCCGACCAAATGAAAGATTTGGATTCCCCCACTCCGCTGCTTCCCCCACCGGAGAATAACGAGAGTGGGGGAAGGTACGCTCGAATGGAAAAATTGAAAAGGCTCGTGAACGGGGTGAGCTTTTTTGTCCGATTTTTTTAAAATTTTTTTTTTAGGTTACCAGCCATTTGCGTTCGTCGAGCGATTCTGTTAGGGATTTTGTATAGGGACAATAGGGGGCCCTTTAGTGCTCTTACTCCCTCCGCGCTCGTGAAGACACTCGTCTTTGTATCACGTATATATTCGTCCATACGAAGACGGCATCCACGGCGACCGAGATCGCGACTCGATTGTCAACGAATAGTGAAAAGATCGCGACTCGACTGAAATTTTATTTTCAATAATACGCCCGGGGGCTTTTAATACGATTCAACAAATTCGGTGACGAGAAAATTATGGGTGGCGAAGAGAAACGTCACGACAAACAATTTTTTTTATGGAAAACGAATGAAAGGAAAAAATTAAAAAAAAAAATTGAAAAAAATATATTTTCTTCGACATATTATTTTTATGAAGCGCGGAAACAGAACGATATATATGTATATATATATAGGAACAGGCTTATTCAAAAGTATTAGGCAATCCATAAAAAAAACTGAAAAACTCTGCGAAAAAAAAACGCAAAAAATTTTTCGAAAAATTGAAGCTGCATTTACGAACGTTTTTTTTTCAAAAGTATAATTGTTGAATAACGGAAGGACCATTTTTTAAAATCCGCCACGCGATTTCCCAAAGAGCAAATTTAGTAAGAAAACGTATATTTTCAAAATGACGTACCAGGTGCAAAAAAAATTGCAAAAATAAAAACAACGCATAGAAATGAAGCTTGATATGTCCTCTTTAAAATGGCCTTTCGTAGATTGGCGTACGATTTTTTTTCGCCGAGATATTCAATTTTTCGTCCGGACAGAAAAGTCAAACGATGCCTAATACTTTTGAACCAGCCTGTACAAATATGAACACACCCAATTCTCGAATGAAAAATGTCGGGATGCGCTTCGTCTCGCGTTAATGGTGAACATTAATTCCGCTACTTACACACAAGCACGTGTGTTTGTATTTTTAATATTTACACACACTTGTCTGTGAAATAATGGCAAGAAGGAAAAACACATGTCTGTGGAATAATGGACGAAAATGGTGAAAAGAATAAAAATAAAAAATAAAAATAAATAAATCTCGCGAAAAGTCGACTTTTTTTTGGTTCGAGGAAAAAAATGGTGGCATCAACTACAGAGTAGCAGAAGAAACATCTAATTCTTTGTCTTCGTTACGCCAGCGCGACATATTTCTTCCTTCAACTCACATTTTATTTATTTCGAAAAAAATTTCAATTTTATTTCCTAACAAAAAAAAAAAAAAACAAAAATTCGAAAGTGAGAAAATCGTTCCAGTTTTCCAAAGCGACGAAATGATTTTTCAAAAAATAAAAACATTTCGTTTTCATAATAACTCTTCGAAAAACAATTACGAAAATCATTATTCACAAATAAAAATTCTTTCATTCGTTTTTCTTCCACTTCCAACCGTTACCTAATTATCTCCCACCAAAAAAACCTCACTCTCATAACCATAACAATCTCCAAAAAAAAAAAAAATCATTTTCTCTCAATTTTTGCATCCCCGAAGGGCAAGGGGAAACCTTTTAAAACCGTAGCCAGAATAGATGGACCCCTGAATATTTTCTCCATTCTCTAATCGTAAATTTATCGACGGTAAAAAATTCTTAAAAATACTGAGCTTCCGGTAGACTTCTCAATAATTAACCGAACGGTCACCGCTCCGAGTATTGGCCGTCCCGAAGTAAGCTCGACGGAAAATCACGGCTTGACGGGTGATTAACGTTTGTCATCCAGGAATAGGGAAACCGTTCTCGCCAAGAATCCCCCCCCCCAAACCCTCCCAACGGATAAACACATTTGCGGTGAGCGACCGATGAAAAGCCTCCGTCCCGCGTTTCCTCGGTTGCCTCGTTTTCATCGGCGGTGGGAGAAGGTTGAGGGGGGGGGGGGGATTATGAAATACGTATAGAATACACGGCCTGAAAAGAGGACTACCATGGGAGGGGGGGGGAAGAGCAAAAGAGCAAAAGAGCGGAAAAAAGC
>JAPYZI010005345.1:0-10607 GCA_030523105.1 Ophioninae sp. A BG-2022a | reverse complement strand
AGTAGAAGTAAAAAAAGAATCGGAAGTAATCACAAGATGTTGGACTGAGTGGGAAAAGGATGGTACGTTCGTAGGGACGTCACTCGGTCGCGACAGGATACAACGGACGAACTGGAAAGAACCGCCGGGAGACCGCGGGGTGGGGGAAGAGAGAGACTAAGCAAAGGAACGGGAAAGTAGAGAAAGGATTGGAGGAAATTGAAGAGGTGAGTTTGCCGCCCCAGCTGGGCTCCACTATCCCTTGTATCGTTCGGCTCTGTTGTAACGCCACACCAAAGCGACCCTGACGATGCACTTAGGAATATTAGTAAAGCGCACGCGAGCCACCGTACCAACCTCCAGACGAGAAGAAACACACTCTCCAGCCTACCTTATACGAACGACTACACACCCGGCAAACATGGATACCGCGATGTGTACAAGTGTTCTCTGATACTGTATCACGGTTTAGCTCTCTCTCTCTCTCTCTCTCTCTCTCTCTCTCTCTCTCTCTCTCTCTCTTCTTATTCGTATGGGCACTTCCGTTCGCGAACTAACGCTGGTGGCGATACCTTCAGAGCTTACTTGATTGTTGAGCTTCTCCGTTGAGGCGCTGTTTCATTGGGGTAGAAATATTGAGGAGGGGGGGGGGGCGCTGTTTTCGTAAAATTGTATTTTTGATGGGGATTTCGAACATTTTGGATATCTGCGAATTTTGGAAATTTGGGATATGTTGGATATTTCGGAATTTTGGAAATTCGTGATGTTTTGGATATTTGGGAATTTTGGAAATTCGGGAAATGTTTTGGATAAGTGGGAATTTTTTAAATTCCTGATGTTTTGGATATTTGGGAATTTTGGAAATTCGTGATGTTTTGGATATTTGTGAATTTTGGAAATTGTTTTGCATATTCGGGATATTTTTTATATTTGTGAATATTTCAAACTCACAAAGTTTTGGAGATGTATAAAGTATTGAAAAATTAAAATAATTTTGGAAACATATCAAATTTTGGAATTTTCAAAAACTTTGGGAAATTATACCATTATGAAAAATTATAAACCTTTGAAGAAATCATAAAATTTTTGAACTTTATTAAATATTGGTGTTTGTAAAATGTTTAAAATATGAAGAATTTTGAAAACGCCAAAGATTTTGGGAAATGGAAGTGTTGGTAATGAATGAAAAAAAAATATTGAATTATTTCAATCACGAGTCGAGCGTGGTTCCACCACGATCTCTATATTTCTCAAATTCAAGAAACGCGACCAGCAGGAAGGTTTCGTTCATTTCTCAATCTGACATCTGTTAAAAAATGTATAGAACCGGGGATAAAAAAAGGTGAATGAAAAAGTTTGCGAAGATTCGCTCCTTTTTTTTTCCACTGAAAATATAAATTGGGAGTTTACCGGATTCCGTGAATCTTAGAGGTTATCGGATGTTCCATTAATCAGACGCCGGTAGGAGTGAAGTTTATTACTAAATTCAACACGGTTAATTATGGGAAGGTATTACTTAACCTAAAAGTGGAGGCTCAGGAGGGGCATAGGGAGGCTAGTTAGAGGCCTCGTGTCGAAGTTTCGACGAGCCAGCAATCACATTTGACACTTGACCACAGTGGTATAAAGTTTCAATCCCTTTTCACCCTTCCTTGTTTCGTGTGTCATTCTGGTCTTCGATATACGCGACCTGTTCATCGTTCCAACCTATGTGTACGTGAGCGTTATTATAATTATCCGAAAGTTGGCGTTCCACCGGAAACAGTACTGCAATTAGAGTAATGAGGGTATGGAGAAACGCTCGACGTGTATTCAATTATCAGAGTCCGATAAGAATATTGTCATCAGGACCTAATTAACGAATCAACATTTTATTGGGTTCCACAATTTTTCGAGTGGAAAATACAAGTTTGTTGGGTGGGGGTCGAACGAAAGACCGCCCGGTAAACTCCGTGAAGTTGGCAACGAAAAAATGTCGATCGTCGCGCCACGCTGAAATCGTAACTGAAACGGCGGAAAACGAAAAGTTTGATTATGTTTGGACGATGTTTTTACGGAAATCTATGAAAATTAAATTTTTGGTTGAAAATAATTATGTATTACAGCATTTTTGGAAAATAAATCCTAAAAGAAATAAAATCGGAAGTGCTATTTTGTTTGGGTTTGTTTCAGAGAAAAAAAGACGATTAAAATGTTTTTTCCGTTTATTGATTATAAATTTAGGTCGATTTGTATCAGGGTTTTGAAAGAAACGTTCTTTAAGACGTTGAAAAGTATTCCACCAGAAATTTCGTACAAGCGGCGACATCTGTTGGGTCATATTTCCATTAAGGAAACATGACCGTTCTTCTTTCGCGATATACCCATGACGTCACAAATAGAAATTCGTGAATAAATCAGCGAATAGTGACGCGCGGATATATTTTTCTGCAGGAAAGGTGCGCATTGTACAAAGACATCCATAACGATAGTAGCCCGAATAACGTTCCTCGAGAAGGCTGTGCACTGTTTATGTTTGATGTGAGTCACGGGGGCTAAACGTTTACTCGGTTAGGGAGTTGAAATCCTTGAGAGTTGAGAAAGGTTGGAAGGGCAAGGACCGGTTGATTAACGAGCCCGGCTTTCATAGCTATTACTCGGGCTGCTACGGTGAAGAGCAGATAAAAGGAGAGACGAGGCATCGCAACGATGAGAGCTTGGAGCTTCGCGGTGGTTTTTGGTTAGGGATGATGTTGGTAGGGAGGGGGAAATGAGGATATCCCCAACCATCCGGCGCACAGCGCCATCTCGAATGTACGTTACATTATTTTCCTCGGTGATTTGTTCGAACATATAGAATTGGAGGTTAGGTTTCCTCTGCGTAGGATACCCGGTACATATTCGTGGCATAAGAAATATAAGCGGATGAGAAAGTAAGTGGGGCGGAGAGGGGAGGGGGTAAAAGTTATATAGTACTTCTGTGAAATGACCTCGCAGTCATTCGGCGACTTTATCGTTCCCGTATGTATATCCCGGCTTGATTATACTCCTCCGAAAGTAATACGCGACGACGTCCCGTCCGCTTTCGCGAGAGGGCGCGTCGGTCTCGAGCGAAAGTTGCGGAAACGGTGAAATCGGTGATCACGGGTGGGAGCTCCGTGAACATAGCTGCGGGACAAAAAAAAAAGGAAGGGAGGTTTGTGAAGTCAGCCGGATTATCCGAACGATTCGTACGGATAAAATGTTCGACTTGACGAAAGTGAGACACGATGATGAGGTATTTGCATTTTCGTGGCGTTTTTGGATTTCGAGTACGGGTAAAGTCGGATATACGTGGATGTGGGTTTAAGTGTGACAGGCTTTGAGGTTTCGAAAACAGTCGGATGAGCTGATAGTGAGCTTGCGGATATATATATTGGATCACACGTATACGCACACGTGAACTATGGCGTTTTGGGGTTAGGTCGGAAAACGCGGACGAGATTCCGTGCTCTCTACCTTCGTGACGTCCACCGCCCCTTTCGTGTTTTTCTCGAAACGGCCCGTGCTATTCATTCGCATTTTCCTCTCTCACTATATCTCCGCTCAAAATTCGCCCCCCCCCCCTCCTCGCCAACGCCACTTCGTTGAGTATACGTACACCGCGCACTGTTTCCAATGTTTCTCCAACGACTTTTCCGACCCTCGTCCCTCACAGGTTTTCCCTTCTGGAAGATTCTCTGTTTTCGTTCACAGCCGGTTTTTTTTTCTTTCGTTTTCTCCCGTACTTTATCTCGATTTGCTCGACGAGCATTGTCTCTGCATTATAACAGTCGCGGGAACCAACCTTTGTTGGGTGAACATTGCGAAGTGGCGGTTGGGTAGGGGGGTGGGGGTAACGCCATGATCATGACTACGTTGGCTGTATAAAATGGCCGTAGACGTTCGTCAAGTCAGTTAGGACTTTCATCCAGGTCGCAGTTTTTATTTTTCTTAACAGGGTTGAGTTTGCGGATTTTGATGATCATTTTTTATGCAAAAAGAACGTTTTTTCGATACTGAAAATGGAGGAATTTTTGTAGTTAGAGTGGAATTGTTTGGTCTTGTTTGTTTGGGTTAAGTATTGAGGCTAGGTATAAATTTGTTAGGTACTGAAAAGGTAAGTGCGTTCTCGTGGCTTCTATATGTTTTTTAAGGTATCAAGGTAAGTACGTTTCTCAGTTGTATTTATTTAAAATTGTATTTTTAAATGAAAAGAAATTAAGAAATTGTATTAAAATTGTATTAATGAATAAAATGATATTTATGGACAAAATCCAGCAAAGCCTTTTTCTTTCACCAATCCAGGAAGTGACCACCCAAAACATCGTTTCTCTTTCCGATTCACTATCCTTTCAAATTCACCAGGAAGTACATAACCTCAAACGATAAAAAGACGATTTTCGCTCAATTTTTCTATCACGCAGCATTAAGCACCGTTTCTAGTTACCGAACTAAGCAATCAGTCATACTCAGCTGTAGTATAGCCGTCAGGCTGCAGTCTGGCAGTTACTCTTCATCAGTCTCTATCACCGATTCGTTTCTACCAGTAATTTGCTCGAACAATCTGGCTTAGCCAGTGTTGATCAACCCCACGTAAAGGTTGTTGTAAATTGTTATTATTATTTAACAAGTTACTAAGTAAATTATTATTTAGTAAATTCTTATTTTATTTATTACTAGTATTTTATTAATTATTTTTTAAATTTATTATTAAAGTTGTTATTACTTAATAATAACAATTTACAGTAACAATACGAACGATTCACAACGAATCGTTTCATCGTGAAAGCAACAGTAATATCTTCGTTATAGAAAATCGATTTTGTTTACTCTTGAAAAAATAATTGAAAAATCCTTTTTTTAAACCTGATCAACAATGTCGTTCGGTGAATATTTTTTGTTTTTTCTCGCACCGGAGATCATTATATCCTCACTCCTGACTAGGTTAGTTCCGCCGGCAAGTTTATTGCGTTTTTCGTCCACCGCGGGCGCTGCGATCGGGTTTATTACCAACGTAGCGTACTCGGCGCGTAGGGGGTTGGCAGCATTGGCGAGTGAACTGCCCGTCGAGTATCGATCGTGAAACGAAGAGAAAAAAATTTTTATCAGATAATAATGGTCAGGGAGCTGTAAAGGAGCGAGATCGAAGGGGGAGTGTAATATGGGAAACAGGAATGTGGTGTAGGTTGACACGAGGCGATTTCCGTCTTCGCTGCCATTCACGAGAAGATTCACGCGTGCGAATAGACAAGGGGAGAGGGATCGTCGAGGTGTATGGTGAAAATGGCGGGTAAAGATTGAATCGCTCCTTTGGGACCCGTCTCATCGTCGTTGCGAGATACCGGGATGAAAGGGAGACAGAAACAAGATGGAGAAGATGCCGCGATTGAGAGCAAGTCGAATGAACGATAGGTTGGGCGACAACTTTCTCCCCCCCCCCCCATTTTATATCCTTTTATAGATACGTACATACGACCCCCATGAAGAGATCCTTCCTTTACCAGTCTCGTTCAACCCAAACAAACACACTTTCCTTCAACTTGGTACCTCGATTTCGGTTCTTTCCTACCTTTCCTTCGGCTCCTACGTTTCCTTAAGGGCCATCAATTCTGGGATTTAAAAAAATCGTTTTTGTTTGGGTTTGTTTGGGTCAAACAATTTTGGAAGTCGAAAAAAATAATGTGGACTTGGTTTTGTGAATAAAATTCGGTGCCTTTGGCTCCTCCGTTTCCTTAAGGGCCATCAACTCTGGAATTGTCAAAAAATCTTTTTTGTCTGGGTTTGTTTTGCATTTTTTTTTACGTTTTTTTCTTTTTTTGGATTTAAGATAACTTTTTAGTCTTGTAAATAATTAATTGCTTGGTCTTTGAGCAAAAATCTTTTTGTTGTCGAAATTTCATGATTTTTTCAGAGTTTGGTTAAGTGTATATTTTTTTGGTTTTTTGTTTGAGATTTTCACGAGAAATTTGTTCGAGGTTGGAAACATTGTTCTTTTTTTTTAAGTTCATTTCGAAAATTGGCTTTTTCGATACTTTTAACAAAAATGATCATTGGACAATGCTGTGTTCGAATATATTTTGAATAATCCTTCTAAAAAGAAATTCCTATTTATTTTATTTCAATTAAAAAAAAAAAGAAAAAAAAAACTGTCAAAGTTTGGTCTTCTTCTCGGCATCTAGATTGGTGTTATCCTTCAAGGAATAATATTTTCTATGGAAAGGACTCTTCACTTGCAGTTACGAGTGTTCCCTAGATTCGACATCACCAGGGTCCTAAAAATCCGAAGGTCCAAGATCGCGAACGTTATCGAAGTCGTCGATATCCTCAGTGATATTGAAGGTGGGATAGGAAGAATCATTCGCGATGTTTTCGTACGCGGGGGGAATCCCGAATGGACCTTTTCGTGTTCAGTTTTACCTCTCGATGAATAACGCAAAAGCGCAAACCCGGTATACCGGGTGATTTGCTTCAAGCTACTCGAAAACAACTGTGAATATTGATTCAAGACGAGAAAGAGACAAAACCGGAATAGTCGGTCAATTTCTGTATTCCAGAGGCGATGAATTTGTTAAAAATGAATTTCAAGTGGCCTTTAACCGATTTCAAGGTCACTTCCGAATTTTATTGAAGGCCGTCTCTTGGTAACAAACGTAAAAAGTAAAAATAAACAAAACGACAGGTTTTTACGATGACCTTGGGTTGACATTGAAGCGCCAATCGGTATTGGTTTCAAGGATATAACGAACACGCCTCCACTTCGAAATTTTGAATCGACTGTTCTCTCGAACGGCTGAACCAATCGGTACGAAATTTGTTGCGTGGATTCAGGGCGATGGCACCGAGGGGGCCCCGGTCGCCATTTTGGATAAAAACGTTTTATTCTTAAGAAATAACCGTTTAAAACATTTCGACTATCTCCCTCGCACTCGTGAGTCGCGTGGTAATATTCGTTACGTCTTTAATTCCAATGGCCAAAGGATTAGCGTTTGAAAAAAAGGGGACGATGACCTTGGAGCCTGTTTAATATTCCATACTCGAAAGAAACATTCCAGGCAACCAAAAATTGATTTAGTTCCCGATCAATATTCAGGGTTGAATCTCCAGTGACTAACTTCCAGGCAATCGTCCGTTATACGTATGGGGACGTTTGAATATTTATGGAAAGTTGATGCTGATTCATCGTTGTTCCAGGGTTCTTTGCGTACCTTGGAGGGCCATAAAGATTCTTCGGGTTAAATTAATCGCGACGTTTATTGGCCGGTATACGTTAGAGGGTTTGAAGAAATTTTCATACGTGTGGTATATGGGGGCGCTCCAGCTGTTTTATTAGTATTTGACGAATGTACTCGTAGTCCTCGTACCGAGTACTTTCTAGTATCAAGCATTGACTCCGATCGATCTACGTCAACCCGGTCCAAATAATTCCCTAGGAATCAGCTTTATCATCCAACACGCGATCGTTTCGTCATTTATAGGGAAGCTTAATGCGGAGTGTCCACGTTTGGGTTCGCCAACACGCGAAGATCGAGAAAACCATAGCCCGGAGCCAAAAATTCTTCCTTGCGTGGAATACTCTACCAACGTACGTGAAAATGGAAAAGCGTAAGTGAACGAGGAAAAAGTAGCCGGCCCGAAGTGAAACTCGGAATTAGAACGTGTAAAGGGATGGTTGATGGGCGTCTCGTGGCCCTTCGTACTCCCCGGGCGAACCAACCGGTTTATGGGACCATGGCTTTACGAGCGCATTTAGACCTACTTCCAAACGTTTCTCTCCTGAAACTCCTAAAGAACACCAAACCCCACCTCCCTTAACCCGGTCCTCCATTTATCCCCCATATTCTTTCAGGGACTCCGTGAATTCAACGAAACCCAAAGGGTGCTGGAGAACTCGAACGACAATTACGACCTAACCTCGAATCAGCTAAGTGTCGTTTATTCGATGTGTGATGAGTGGGGGTTGAGAGCAGCGCCTCTAGGGAACAGGCTTTGTACGACAGCGTTTTTCTTTTTTTTTTGTTCTGTAGGCGTATTCGTATTTGGACAAATCTTAAAGTTCGTCTTATTTTTTTGGCATTTCGAGGAGTGTTGGAGGACCCCCGGTCACTTCCGGACATTTTTGGTCACTGTTCGTTAAATCCTTTTTTCCGAAAGTGAATAAATCGTTACTTCTGATACAATAGAGGTTGGCTTGTTTTCGGAAATGAAATTTCGATTTAAGGTAGGATGACGACGATTTTTCGAAATTTTTGGGAATTTGTACATTTTTTGTAGTACGTAATGATTCAATGGTACTTTGGGAGTGCTTTGTATTCGGAATTTAATAAACTTCATTCTCATACGGTCGGAATGGATTTTTCTTTTTTTTTTTTTTTTCGGTGGGTGTTGTTTTTTTTTCTGGCGGATCGAGTGTAGACGAATATTTGGCACTTTTTTTTCGAAGATGGTTTGAAAAACTATTGAGAATCATATTTTTTTCAGTCCCAAAATCATTGCCGATGAGCCTGAAAAAAAAAACATGGACACGTTATAAAAGTCAGGATAAAGGGGGATACTGGTTATCTAATTAAGTTTACGAATTGGTTTTTTGAAAATATAATAAGACTTTTGACAAGTAAATAACTTTTCAAAGGTAAATAACATTTGAAAACTTAATAACTTTTGAATAGTGAATGAATTTTGAAAAATAAATAACTTTTTATAAGTAAATAACTTTTCAAAGGTAAATAACATTTGAAATCCGAATAACTTTTGAATAGTGAATAACTTTTGTAAAGCAAAATACCATTTGAAAAGTGAATAAATTTTGAATAGTAAATAACTTTTGATAAGTAAATAACTTTTCAAAGGTAAATAACATTTGAAATCTAAATAACTTTTGTAAAGCAAAATGCCATTTGAAAATTGAATAAATTTTGAATACCAAATAACTTTCGAAAAGTAAATAACTTTTCAAAAGTAAATAACTTTCGAAAAGTTACTATTCCCAGTTTACCAAAAACTAACTTTTCAAAAGTTACCAAATACCAAAAGCACGAAAAGTAAGGACGAGTCATCAGCACTGATGATAATAGAAATACACATCGGAGTCCTACTACCGATTGATTGACGGGGATCGCGCATACATATATTCAGGACACGACAGCTGCGCACCAGCATCACCAATTCTGTCGATTCGCAGGAAGTGGGCTCAGCATGAACGATCGTGACGCACTCGGACTAAACCCCCTCCCCCTCCCCCATCCCCCCGCCGCCACCGTCTCCCCACCAGCCTGTCACTTTCCCCCCCCCCCCTCCTGCTCCTTGGCGCCAAAACTAACCCCTCGTGTTCCGCGAGCGACATAGCTGGGATTGGTAAGGAGAAGAAGCGAGAAAGATGAGAACGGATCTAGGAAGTGGAGTGTATAACCGGGTAGGATAACGGATCGTAGTGTCGCAGAGGATCGATTGACAGGGCAAAAGCAGTATGAGAAACTGGGAGGACATAAAGGAGATTGGACTAGGGCTGGGGCATGGTGGAGTCTCCAGCCTGAGTAAAACCCTCCGTGGGTAACTTATCCACGAGACATTCTCACTCGACTCGCAGGAACCGTCCATGCCTATATTCACCTTTATTGACAAGTTTTCCTGTCGTATTTTTTCGTACCCGAGCGAGACACGATTTCTCAATTTTTTTTCCATTTTTTTTTTCAAGGAAACGATGACTCGCTTTCAAACTCGGGTTTTTTTTCATTTTTATTTTAGGGCTGAAGGAAGAGCTGGATAATTTTTGGTATTGTGGATTTTGGTTGAGTAGGAGTAGTTACATTTTTTTTTCGAATTTTTTTGTCGTATTTTTTTGGTAGTTAAACATTTTTTTAATAGTAAATTTTATAAAGTAATGGATTTATTAAAATTTAGGAATTTATGAGAATAAAAAGATCGAAATTTTAAGGTTTTTTGGTTTATTAATTTTTTTGGCTTCTTCCCAGTCTATTTTTATACTTTCGGAAAAAAATCGGGCATATTTGTAATCAGATGAAAATTTTCGATTGTACATTCGACGAATATAGTCGAAATTTCGTCGAAAGCATCGCACGCAGCAAAAAAATCGTGTTTTTAGACGTTTTTTACGACTTTTTCCATTGAAATTTTGGATTTGCGGGGAAATTTATGGCAGATTCGTACTCAGGGAATAAAATTACATCGAAATGGACCAGTAAAAAAAATATTAAAAATCCAGAATTTTTTTCGATTTTTGGGGAACAAAAGTTTTTTCACTAAAACGTCAATAACTTTTTTTCCTGTAGGATTTGGCACTCCACTCTGTGCTCAATCCCTTCGTTATGATTTTCTCTTCAAAATGCTTTTTTAATCATTAAAATCCGATGATTTTGCGATTTTTGGCAGAATTTCAAAGTTGAACCATCGATTTTTGCAAATTTTTCCATACATACCCCTTTGCCTCTTTTTTTACGATTTTTCCAGTGGAGTTTCTAGGAAAACTATGAGAGATATCGATACGAATCCAACGCCATTATTTAAGTTAGGAAAAAACCTTTTCCAAACCCCCCAAATGAATTCCCATAGCCTACGGGAAGGTCATCCTACGACCTTTTGAAATATCGTGATTTTTGAGATTCCGGAAAAGT
>JAPYZI010005344.1:0-17214 GCA_030523105.1 Ophioninae sp. A BG-2022a | reverse complement strand
TGAAAACCGAATGAGCTCAATTTATTGGGGTTCTTTGGGAGAGAAGTTCTTTCCCGTTTTTCGGGAATTTAAACTTTGGTCTGTCAATCTTGTCGAAGGTTGGATGCACACTACCCCTGTGCACTGAAATCTACGAGTTCGAAGGCGCCCTTTGAGGCAGCATCGGGGTCGTCGCGTGCCTCGGAAGTATCATCTCTCGCTTCGCTTTCTTTTTTCTACATCTACGTAGACTCGTATATACGTATACACGTCAACGCGATTCGTATCGCATCAATCGCTCGTTTGAAATTTTTACCATAAATATCGCATCGCATTTCCCTCGCCGAAATCACCAGCGGGCCATTATTCGATTATATATACATACATGTGGATTATATACTCGGCTATTTGTTGTACGCTTTTTTACAGATCGCGATGTTACGTTTGTGAGTAAAAAAGCACTAATCGATTTAACATTGGTATATTCGCCTCGATAAAATTGGAATACAATTCTTTTATTGCGAAAGTGCAGCCTTGAAAAAGAATTACTGTTGACGGTGGAACAAGCTCTGCCCAAGCCTATTCTCTATTCGGGTTAAAAAAAATGTTCATTGGTTTGTCGCAATTAACGGATTCTTTCGATTAATTATTTTTATTCTTAATGCTAAACTCATCTAATGGGTTCTACATTATTTCTGGATTCGTATAAAAATTGAGATACTACAGTGCACTCGTGTACGCAGAGAGCACGGATTAAAAAATTCCAGGTTCTCGTCGTTTTACAAATCAACACCACGATCTTCTCGTGAACTTCCAATTTCCGAAATCACGGGATTCCAATGTAGACGGTTCGGTGGAATCGGGAACTTCGAACGTTCAGTTTTCATCTTTTTGCATTACGTAATTTTATTGTTCCACAGATTAGTGCGATTGAGTATAAAGTTGGGATTGAAGAGCTCGTCATTTCTTCTCGTTGACAGTTTGCAATAAGAAGAAATACGACATGGTCGTGTTCAATATCTGAAACGTTAAGAAACACCGGATGAGTCCTCTTTTCGTTCAACATTATTCATTACGAAAGAATACAAGTTCGACGATCTGGCGGTAAATCGAAGCAACCAATTTTTTGAGGAGGTCGATAAATGAATGGAAGGAATTATTTGGGATAAAAAATGTGTTGTTACCGCGGTGAACATGTCGGTGGAAATGATGAGAAATTTGCACGCTGTTAACACCATTGGTTTTTGGCTCATCAGTATTATAATATTGTTCATCAGCGATACGTCACCTGATCCAGGCCATTCGCTATTGTACACGGCGTTCCGAAATTCTTCGCTCTGTTATCCCGCGATCGAGACATCGAAAAAACGACGATTTTTATTTATCTCAATTTCTGTTTGTTTCTTTTTAGAACTGCTACGAAACGAAGAATCAACAGACCTCGGTAGATATTATACTTCCGTACCAAGCGTACAGGAGCGCCTGCAGGAACTTAAGCGCGATGTACACGGTGAGAAGAACTGCGTAACCAACGGTCCATTCTCGAGTCTGCCGCGACGCGATGAAAAAAAAAAAAAACATTTTTCCATTTGCATCTTCCGGATGAATAGGATCGAGGTGAGGAGAAATTTTATTTTCCGAAACGTGATGCACTTATTCCGTTTACCCTTTGATTTGAATGTTCAGGTCCAAGTATTTGCAAAAGTGAATGAATTTTAATGAACTAGAATTTCTTGAAAGTTTTACCCACATAACTGGAAGTACATTTTCCATACTTCTTCAGTTATCCTTTTTCATGGTACGTTTTTCATTCAGTAATGACATTCTACAATATCCGGGGTATTCGTGCACGAATTACAGCTCGAATGTAAACGTTTCTAATGAATTGTTCTTTGAACTTCTGTTTTTAGAAAAGTTCCAAAAAACTACCAGATATCTCTTCTTCTTTCGTAACCACGTTACGTTTCGTATTTCCCTAATCGGTGCAAAATTGATCAACAGAAAAAGAAGATAACATTACCTCGCATGCCTGAAAGATCAAGGTGCACGTGATAACGGCACTGGTGAGGAACATCCAGAAGACGATCGGCCCGTAAATCGTTTGAAGTTGATCGCGACACTTTTCCAAAGTTTCGTATTTGGTGAGACACTCGCGGACAATGTTGACGTTATCGATCGGATTATTGGTCCTACCAAGCCCGCTTATTCGGTGCCTCATCAGGCGAAAAGTCGAGTACATTTGAAGAACGTAATAACCGAAGAGCGTATCAACTCCGGAAGTGACCGTGATGAGAAAAAATCCGGCCAATAATTCCCACGCATAATGTAGACAATAAAGGAAACTGCCACCCTCGAAGGACCAAGGATATTTCCCGGGAAAGGGCAGGAGGAATTTCACCGGGTGTACGTCGTGGGAAAGCTGGACGAGAATTATGATCATCGGCGTAAAGAGGAAAACGACGGTCGCGGTAAACGGTAGAATCGTTATAACGCGAAACGGTTTTACAAAAATACTCAGGACCTCAAATATTTCTTTCTGGGTGTATTCATCGGCGAGACTCTCCTCGAAGAAATTCTCGAGGGTGGAATGAAGCTCCATTAGCTTTCTGTGATTCACGAGAAAGCAGACAACCTTGAATGAAAAATCTCATAATAGGTTGATTCGCTTTAATTTACGTAACAATTATAATCGAGCGTTGGATCGAGAAGGTTCGGTCCGTTTCGAATATTTCGAACGCATTTCCGTAGTCCCTTAAAAAATCCATTTCGGAAAACAAATTTTACAGTAATTTTCTCACAAGAAAAGTGCAACGAATCAGCGAAATTTTACTTGTGATTGTACGAAACCCTTTGATTTTTCAATCACGAACTGTTGACTGTTGAAAATTGATTTTTCAAAAGTCGAAGCCTTCTCGAAGTCCTCCAAAGGAATGAGTAAACTTGCAAGTTTGTAAACGTAAACGCGATCACGAACTCGTAGTGCGGTATTGCGTTTTTTGTGCATCGAGTGCGCGGACGATAAAACGGAAAAACGATCGCGCAAGAGACACGAGGAATCGTTTGTCGCGAACGCGATATATTTCGACATTTCGAACCTTGAGCGTCGCCGACATGTAGCTTCCCATTATTCCGATGCTCTTCGTGAGTACGTCCAGATTGTTGGAATTTTCACGACAAAAGTTGAGGACGACGAAACTGATGGTGAAGCATACGAGTGCATTGAACAGGGGCAGTAAACGATATGCACGAGAATCGTTCAACTTTCTCGATGGCCATAATCCAGCATAAAGTAGCAAAGTTCTTATTCTCCGTACGTAATTTCGATAACTCGAAAATTGATCGGTCATTTTGTACGGAGGACACGATTTGCCACGAAATCGCTCGTAATGCGATAACGATAGATAAGAGGATAATGCGTCCAAAACTTGTTTAGGAGAACGTTGAAGCTCGAGAAAGTGCACGGGGATAAGTTTCTTCGTAATTCGAAAATTGCCGCACATTTACGATCCATTTGTTCGACAAAATTGCACGGGGGAAGTGGTATAGGTGTTATCCATCGGAAAAAGAGGAAGATATCGATCTGTACGATTCCCACAGTTCTTTCCGGGCCGTTCTACCGTTCGGTGCTCCCTAGAAAAAATATACCGCTCCGCAAAAAAGTTTTTCGTCGCTGGTGGTGTACGAGCTCCCCTTTTTTCCACGATTTTCACGCGATACTCAATGGTTCGTGATTCGCCTAAATTTCGTTTTTTTTTTTCAAGTTGTTCGCTCCGAAATTTCAATTTGATTCGCAAATCGTCTCTCTTACGGAAATTTTGAAGAAAAAAAAAGAAGAAATCAGTATCAGAATTTCGCGGAGAAAACTCGTCTACTCTGCAGTGACGCGAATGCTCTAACAATAAATAATAACCTTGGTCAAAGCTCAGAAAAGTATATGTACATCGATGATTCGCCTAGACGCATCATCGATCTATATATATATTTTTTTCTTATCGCCAAACGTGCTAATGTACAGAAGAAACGTCACAGATGATGAATAGTTTGCATAGTTTTTCAACACGGCGCCGTGTTAAAGAACCACACGAAACAAACTTGTCGCGGTATCGTGGCAAGAATTGTGAACAGAGGAGTGAAAATTCATTAGTGAAAATTCAAGGGTTCTTTTCTTTGTAAACAAGCCTCGCTATTGTGACGACTCGAAAAAAAATACCATTTTTTTTAATCCGTTAAAAAATAGCGAAAAATCATTTTGAAATATCGTTTTCAAAGAATTAAATAAACGTTCAATGGTGTACACTATTTACCGTCATTAAAATTCTAAAACTTTAAGAGCTCAGTAGTGTACTTGATTCTGTCAACGTGGCTTCACGAGCAACAACAACAAAAAAATCCGATTTTTCTTCAAATTATATCAGTTGAGATTTGACCAAGCTTTTCTGTTATCGCGTTTCGATCGTGGAGAAAAAAGAAAACGAAACCTTTTGTTAAATTTCTCGATGAAAAATGACAGCAATGTTGATAACCAAATAAAACACAAGCGAAGAATTAATATGCTCGTTCCTCAATACGAATAAACTAATTTCCATTATTAATATTCATGGATCGAAAATATCAAACGAATAAAAATAACCACAAAAATGAACTTTGGTGAATTTCTTGGTTTAAAAAAAATACACTTTGGTGATATTCTTCGTTCCAATTTAAAAAAAAAAAAAACAAACATATTCCAACGACGGTTTCCAAACGAAGAGAAAATAAACACGTTCCAACATTCATGGACATTTTCCCTAAGATCGAGGTTGTCAAATAAAACTAAGTCGAATAAAAATAGGTTCGATCGCGGTGTGAAAAAAAAAAAGTAAGAAACGTTGAGCGAGCGAGCAAGACGAGAGACAGTGGACAGACAAATCATGAGTCAGCTCGTGACTGGCCATCGCATTATGGGAGCGCTGTGGAAGCGAAAAAAAAAAACAAGAATTAAAAGTAGGAAGAAAAAAAAAGAGCGAAGGAAGCGATAGCCGATTGGATACGGGTAATAGAGTGCGGTAACGAGGTTTGCGGCCTCCGAGGTTCGACGAGAGCGTACATCAAAAGGAAAGAGGAATGTCACAAATAGCGTTCCGCAGTCGGAGTTAAAGAGTGGAGGAATACGTTCTTGTCTCGCTGGATGAGCGTTACAGCTACGAGTTTATACTCGGAGAATTCTCTGCGGGAGTCGTTTCGGCCCGCTCGTACGAACTATCGTTTATATATCGTGTCCTCTAAATCTCAGCCGTAGTTCGTACGTCGTACACAGTAGACTCGTCAGTGCATTGTCGAGCGTTGATCCTGTCCAGTCGTGTTTCATTCATATTTGACAACGGATTCTTTCAGAATTCGAACGAAAAAGAAACAACAAAAAATCGAATACCGGAAGCATGAGTTCCGTTCCACATCGGCAATTTAAAAACCGTTGGTGCGAATGACATCGCGAACGTTGAGTTGAAGGATAACGTCGATTGTCGCCCGGCTGTATCATCGTTCCGTTCTTACAATCTTGGTACGTTGGAAAATCGAGCAAACTTTCAAATTCTCGTTAAACTATCAAACGTAACCCAAACAACTTATTTTTTTTTATATTTGTTTTTAGCGCTCGCTGTAACTTACGTTTATTTCGAAAACTGACTTTTTTATTCATCCAGCTTTATTGGCTTTTAGAAAATTGTTTTCTTTTTAAAAACTCGTTCTTATATTCAAATTGACAAACTTCCGGTCATATAATTTTGCTGCATCGATATTTCGTGTTATTTTCATACTTAAAACTATACGTATAACGTAGTTGGGAATATTAATTCTGCATGATTTATTAAATGATAAAAAAACTTAAATGTTCGTTTATTTAACTTCAATTTGCGTTGCGATCGATATATTTGCATATATCTCGTTTTATCTTCATTCACGAAAGGATTGCGCATCGTAAACTGAAATTGACGATATAAATACTGCAGGATTCGATCGACGATGCAAAATTCACAATATCGATTATCGTTGCGATGCAATATAAATCGATCGATATTAATTTCAACCGTGGAACTCACCCTGTTTATCAGTTGTTTATTTTTAAAGCTCTCTGTATCGATGCTACGCATTACCTTCATTATATCTTCACACGCAATAAAAATATCTTTGCTGTAAATATTCATACCGCAGGATTCGTTCAATGACATCAAACTTTCGATATCGTTTATCTTTGCATTCCGATTGATCGGTGAATGTACAGATCGATGAATTCATTCGACACACGAACTGATACTTTTGTCACGATTTAAACATAATTAAGAGGCAATAATTTGTTTTATTTTTCTTTCTTATCGACGAAAAGTTTCGATACGATAATCACCGTGAGATGAAGGTTATCAAATATTTGCCGCAATTATGAGGGAGAAAGCGATAGAACCAAAAAAAGAGAAACCTGTCGTCATCAGGTGGGACGACGTTGCATCGTAAATCTTGATTGGTATTCTCGTAATCCCACCGAGCTCTCCGCGTGTGGTGACGCGACTGCGCGAGTATGTACGTATTACGCACGTGCGTATAAACACGATCGTTTCTATCGTTTGTTCCAACTTCGTTTTCGCTACATTAAAAAAAAAAAAAAAAAAAAAAAAAAAAAAAAAAAAAAAAAAAAAAAAAAAAAAAAAAAAAAAAAAAAAAAAAAAAAAACGATTCGTGCATGCTTCACGTGAAGCGAAAGATGAAAGAACGAAAAAAAGAAAGAAGAAATGAAAGAATTCTGAATGCGAGGTCACGAAGACAAGATCGTAGACACTTTCGAGCACTTGACTCGCTTTATTGTCTCAATTATACTCCCGGAGAAAATCTCCCACACTCGACGATCATAAGCCTTAAGCTTTCGAGGCTTATCGTGAGAAGAAAGAAACAAAAACCAGGAATTCGAGGGTTTGGTCGCGAGGGAGCGCAAATCGCACGAAAGGAGTCACGAAAAGAAAAAGCCAAACCAATAATCAACACCCACAAGCTTGAAGAATAGACGACTAAACAATTATTCAGCAAATATCGCGTACGCGCTTGCGTGGACGGATACGACAATTTTATGCTCGTTGCACTCGGTCTGGAGCTTCCAGTGATAAAGTCTCATTATCAGTGGAACATCCTGCGAATGCAGTCATTACGTACGAACGATGTGTGAAGCGCGATCCACTTCGTATGCAAAAACCGAAATGTTCAATTTTTCCCTATCTGATTTTTCATCCCCTTGGCTTTGCATCTGATTTTACATTTTGCAAGCTTAACGAGTGAGAGAAGATAATTGTGTATGCGTGTGTGTTATCGTTTTTTTCTTTTTCAGACCAACCGTGAAGACCAAAAATTGCAAACGCCATGAGCTGGTTTATGCGCGAATCGTTCGAACGATGGTACGTTTTGGAAGCCAATAGATGTGTAACAATCGCCACTGATGAGCTGTATCAACGCGGATAAAAATTTTCCACTTGATGATCATCCATTCAGAGAAAATAGTACACACTCGCTATTGTATCGATAAGATTGGACACCAACGGCCGATTAGACTGTATAAAAAACAACGCGATACGTGAAGAGAGATGGGAGTCGATGGTGACTTGACCAGCATTATTCGAGGTGAACAGACAACGCTTTATATCGATTGAAGCTAATTGGCCAAATTGCGTTAAGTATCAGCGACCTGTGGGTCATAGCTTCGTCTACTCAAGAAGGTTCTATCTACTCTTGACAGAACGTCCATCAACGGTTTTAAAAATAATTTCTTTATCGTCGATTTCTACGTGAAGCTATATGTGCCAACTACTGCAATTATATCCACTTGAAAACTGTAAATTCTTTCAGTTCTGTGGCAGCTAGAAATAACACAGATGTCAATTTATATTAGCTTCGTATAAGGAACAATTCACGTAATGCAATTTGAAACTTTAATGCTGTAATTCAATTTAATTTTATTTTATTTCGCATCGATTCGTGATTTTTTCATTCCACTTTTTACTGCAGTGTGCTTCGGTCAATAATTGTTTATTTTTAAACCTTAATATTTTATGGTACCTTTATATATCAAAAGATACAAACTATGAATTTGGAAATATCAACAGTGCGAAATTAAACGAAACGTCCAACTGAGTTTTCCTTTGCATTGCGATTCTTTCGTCAATTTTTTGTCGATTTTACTTGGAATAATATAAATACAAAATTTGGAATTCTTGGAATAAAATTTGAAAAAAAAGTAAAAATCTTTTATGATAAATAATGAAATTTGTATAATTCACAGAAATCGTGCAATTTCTCGAATCCCTTTACGACGTTGACCTGCCGTCGAAGATCGAGAATGCCCGAGTCAATTTGCTGCAGAGATCGAAAATTAAGCTCTCGACATTGACGTCGAGAGGTTCGGCGTCACCGGAGCCTTACCTGGATATGAACGCTGGCAAGGGTTTCCTGCTGTTCACGAAACGGAAGAACCGTGAGATCGAAATTGAGGAATACGTGGGCGTCGAGGAGCCGCCTGGAGACAAACGTTTATCATCCGAGATAACGACACATCAGGATTATTACGAGACGTTCCAGGAGATCAACGGTAGTGAGGAAGCTATAGACGGCGCCGAGACACGAAGAAGAAGTAAATCCTGGCAGAAGCTTCAGTTCCAGGAGGATCAAGTGGAGAACAAATTGTGCGAGATTTACAAGACTTTCACGGCGGCCAAGACGGTGAACAAGGCTCACAAGTCTGGTCCTTTGTATCAGAAAGTCGAGCGAAAGCCCTTCGGCTTTGTACGTGGAAATCTGAGGCCATGTTGGATCGGTGAGTTACCGCGGATTCGGCGGATCGAAAAAAATGAAGCTATATCGTTCTTCGTTTTCAAGGTCTGGTAGGATCGCATTTGCTCGTGCACGGAAGCGAGGACGACAAGCAACCACCGGAAATTTGTAGCATCCGGGGTTACTCGGCGAGACCGGCACCCAACTCGGTATCCAGAGATCCGGAACGAGCCAAATCCGCGTTCGAGATCTTTTGCCCCGGCAACAAAACGTTACAGGCAATAATCTTTTCCATTAATTTCCGGTTTTCGCGTGTCGTTGCATATCTCGAAATCGCCACATTTCACTCCACCGATACGCAGAGCTTAATCGTTAGTTTTTTCTTTTTTCGTCCCGTAGTTCGTAGCAAGGAATCCAAACGAAATGGAAGAATGGCTGGAAGCTATAAATCGCACGAACACGAGACTCCAAGAAGTCCGAGGTGTTTCCAAACGCCCGGACGTGGACGAACGATCCCGGGATTTGTCATACGCCGAAGAAAAGTATCAGGACGTTGGTGAATTCGTGTCTCCTGGGAAGACAAGAGACGCGCCAACTTCGTTGTCAAACGTTGATAATAACGACACCAACAAGCGTGTCGAATCCGCCAGAAACTCGATTATATTAGGATCAACAACGCCCCCCATAGTTCCGGTTCGAACGAGCCCACGACGCCTCCCTTCTCTGCCCAGTGAAGAAACCCACGCAGCATCCTACGAGCCGTTGGACGATGGTTACGAGGAAGACGATATTTATCACAAGATCGAAGACTTCTGTGACGATCGACGAAGCTACGAAAACGTCAAAAGCACGAATGGTGGAAAGAAATTCATGAAGAACCGCAAGAGGAAACGAAAGTCGGAGAATTTGCAGACTGAAACGTACGACGACGTGGAGAATGACGATTCGACGAGGGAGGATTGCGGCGAGACTTACGACGACGTTCGCTCGACCGTACAAACAGCGCAAATTACCAGCCCCGTCGATATCAATACATCAGCGAGGAATATCGGGGAAAGCCCGGATAAGGAAAGAAAAGATCATATTTTGGACAGTTACGACGATGTTTTTCATCCCTCTCCGCTGAAAGCCGGTATTTCCTCTGGAAGAATAACGAAGGACGAAGACACCAAAAACACAAAAAAGGTTCCTACGGAGACGAAAAGTTTAACGAAGGTTGATAAGAATGCAAAATCCGAGAAAAGTAGCTCGAAGGAAAAGACTTCGGTTAAATCTGAAAAGAATCACGGGAAGATGGAGAAAAGTGCGACGAAGTCTGAAAAAAGTTCGTCGAAAACGACGCACAAAAGATCGTTTCTCGATCGCGTGAGGCACAGGAAAGATTCCCCGAAGAAAGACGAGAAGAAACGCACCAAAGAGAACGTTGATGATGCGACAAAGTCCGAGATAAAAGATAATTCGAATTCATCGCCGGAACAACCGTTGGAGGTCGTTGAACCCGGGCCCGTTTCTCATATTCCTGATCTCGAATTACCCACGTACGATGACGTCTCGGATTTCGCGGTGGATCCGGTCCAGACGCAAAAGTGTCCAAGCCCGAGGCGCGTCTCGATTCGGATCGACGAGACTTCCGATTATAACTGTCCACCGCCCCCGAGGCCTATTTACTCGAAACCGCCGAGTCCCGTTATCGTCGTACCCGTTCCGATGTGCCAGGAAGATTCGTTGGTCAACGAGATTTACGACGATATCGGCAATTACGGTGGAAACGTCGATAAAGAAGTGATTTCTTCCGAAGCTAACAGAAAACAGGAGCACGACAAGGGCATCGCGAGGGACAAGCTCGAGTCGAATGACCTGGAAAATGAGGCGATTAAAAAGCTTGAGAACAATTGTAAAACGATTAATCGTTGGATATGCGATAGCGGACGAATATCGATTTCCGACAATCAGGAAAAAAATGTTTGCTTGGATTCCGAGCACTATCAGACACCTCGAGCTGATTCCCTTCCACTCAACGTATACGTAGTGGAGGGAGAGGAACAACTGTACGACGATATCGCGGACGTCCGGGCCAAACAATCGCAAGAGCCCTCTTCGATTTCCGGTGACGCGAACAAATCGAATTCCACGTCGATCTGCGAGAAACCCGTCCTCGTCGCCAAAAAGTCATGGAGTCGATTCGGTAGCGGGAAAAAAATGCAAACGTCATCTACGAGGCACAAATCATCGCTGGATCTCGATGAGCTCAGCTTGGACAACTCACTTCCCCCTATCGAGAAGCACGAAACCGCTAAGCTCAATAAGTTCCAAAAGCTCATCAACAAAATGGAAAGTACTCTGGGCAACAAACCGTCGTCTAAATCCGTCGCGCCTGTCTTCAATAAAACTCAGAGCGAATAATTACCGTGCACTCGTAATCATTCGTATTATATACGTATGAAAACGAGAACAATTGGGGACAATTGAGATTTATCGTGTTACTCATCGGGTCGTTACTCGGACTGATGTAATACGTCTGCGCGCCCGTTCAGGCGTCAACGTCATCTTTGTGATAAAACGGACCAACGCGTGAACGTTTAACGCAGAAATTCAAGATAAACCTTTTTATATTATTATTATTACAACTACTACTACTGTTACTATCATTATCATCGCCAAGGAGAGTTCGTACGAGACTTTAATGAGCTAGTATAGCAATCTACCGTTATTTGTTAATTCAATCACACTAAGATATGTACGATAATATAATTCAATTTGGAGTAAAAGATCTCAATGTAAGAAATAATCAAGGACGCCAAAATAGCTTCAATTCCGATCGCATTGATTTATTTATTTTCACTCGTCTGTACAACGTGTTTCATCAAGACGAATCGATACGAGTCGAGAAACGTCACTAGCCGTAGCACTCGCTCCGTTTTCGTCAACCACATGCCATTCACGCGACGTAAACAATATATACTCTGTGTGAGTGTAACGCACACGTAGTTTGTCGTTATTATCAACAATTAACTAGGCAATAGCTTTCGGAACTTTTCTCAATTAGTTATTCACAAAGTGAAACGGGTCGAGTGTCCGTTCGATTTGCAATAAGCCCGAAGAGAAATTCGTGGATTTCTTCGGTTCAGTTTCGATTGGTGTATGACCTTTCTTTTTTACAAATGTCTGAAAACTCTTGATGTATTTCTCTTCGTTTCGTTTCAAACGAGAATTTTCCGATTTACGCATCGATTGATCGAACGGCATTTTCAAGGGTTGCGAGTAACGGAATAGGCCTCGTGCTTCAGTGGCGCAAAAAAAACCTTGCGTTTTTCTCTTTTATGTCATTGATATACCCTACCCGTTTGTCATTTATGACGCGGAAGCATTCGGCGATCCAGCATGATTGGAGATCGTTCAAGGTCACTTGTTCGTTTTTAAACAAAAGCTAAAGAACTACGCTCTCTATGAAGAAAAGCTCGAGGTGCAATGCGGGTCATGGCGTTTGCACAACGAAGATACGGTCGTTGCTCATGTCCAGGATTACAAGTGACGATTACAAATCGGCGTCGTCAGAAATCACGAGTTCCTCGCCAAAATGCCGCTGGTAAGTGTCCCTGATAAGTATCCTCGTGTGATTGGCTAAGTAGCCAAGATAATAGACGATCGAATCGAATTTTTGTACACAGTCTTGCTGATATACCTCAACCGGCAGACCTGTCCTGTCTTTCACGTACTGTACCATGAGGTCGGAACGATCTCTGTCAATTTTTGGGATTATCGTGAATATCAGTACGACGAGAATCGCGAGTGAAGAGAGCCAGAAAATCAAGTCTACCGTCCGGTATATCAATGTACGACAGAACGAGCTGCACAATCCTTCTGGAACATCTTTCAAAGTGCGTTCAATTATCAGCCAACGATACGTCTGAATAAACTGATGACGGACCAATGACGGATTATTGTTGAATTACCTTGCGGAGTGTCATCGTCGATACGTTCGCCATGAGAACTCGGTTCTGATACGACGTTGTTCGTGTTCTCATTACTCGTGGATGGGTCGGAATCACTGATGTCCTTTTCCTTTTCTTCCACGACGTTCACGCTGTTCTTTCCTGCGTTCCTCTTTTTTTTCTTCCTTCTCTTCGCTTCCCTCTTACGCTCCTCGGCGGCTGCAATGGAAAACCGCGAATTAATACAATGTGAAAAAGCATGCCACGAGACATGTTTCGAGAACGCTTTCCACTGAAATCCAGTTCGTTCAAGAGAAAACTTCGCAACGAGACTTCAACGATCTTGGAACATTACAGACGAACAGATTCGTTTTACAGGATGGTTAAGCTAGATGTATCACCTGCAGCTTTCATCGCTATTTCCTTCCTCTCAGCTATAGTTTGCTTGACAGTATTGTAGTAAGAGACGACAAGTACGGCGCAATTTTGACACTGTTCGTTGTCGCTGCAAGGTCCTGCGAGGACGGACAGTACGTTCGTCAACGGATTGTCCTTCAGATCCAACCATTTCAGGTTCTTCAGCTCAGCGAAACTCAGGGGTAGCCTACTGATCTGCAAAAGAACGTTACTCTCAAAAATTGTTCTTTGCGTTCATTTGTATTTCTCCTTTTTGTACCTTATTGCTGTACAGGTCCAAGTGCTTCAACTGCCTCATTTCTCCAATGTTTTCCGGAAGCTCCTCCAACAAATTCTTGCTGAGGTCCAACTTAACGATGTGTGACAGTGTTACGAAAGATTCCTGAAAGTGAGATTATTGTTATGTTTGCGCCTTGGAGAATTAGCTAATTTACAGTTCTGTTTGTTTTGGGTTTTATTCATGAGATTGATAATAATTCAGAATTCATTTTATACCCAAATGACCAATGATTTGGGATAGCACTTTCTTGTTGTCAATTTTTACAGTTAAGCTGATTTTGCAAAATGTTTAAATGCTTACCGGTAATCTAACTAATTGATTGTTGGAGAGATCCAAATGTGTTCCTTTCTTGACGGCAGCCTGAAAAGTGTGCAGCTGTGAGAACCGTATCACAGTAGAAAGAACGCGTAATTAACTTACTATCTCTCTCACAGGCACGTCCTCCAAGTCGCAACAGCTGAGATCCAGCGTGTCGTTCTCCAGCTTATCCTTCACTTTTATTTTCACCGTCATATTGCTACAACTGAGAAACATTTGTCAGATGTCTATGCTTGCCTTGTATAACCAAAAAATGTATCCTACATCACGCTGGTGATTCTGAAGTGGCTAACAAGCGTAAAAAGGATAGCAGTATTTTCACAAACAATAATTACTCTTATTCTTCATAGAATTCCGTTAAATTTTCATCCTTCGCCACACAAAATAACACGATTTCATTTGTGACTTTCTCGCAAACGCGCAATGACCAATATCTCACCGTATTTCGTCGTATCTCACCGTTTCTGTTGGAATTCTGTTATAGATTTGTTCTTCGTACGTGACGGAAATTCGAAGATTCGTCGTGAAAAATGAGAATATCCTTCACGAGCTGTCAAACTGTAATGTAATACCGGCTGTGCGACGGGTGCATCCCGGTCTCATTTTTATACACGTAAGCAAACGTCCGCATAAAACCGACGACAGCGCGACCGGAAGTTAGCTTCGAACTCATACCCGAAGTTCACTCATTACCGGACTACTTTTTTTGCGCGCGAGTTTTCTAAATCGGTGCTGCACGGAAGAATCGCTTGACACTTTTGGTGTAAGTAGGCTAGTGAAAACGTACGTTTGAAACCCTAGAAGTGGAAAGTACTTTGCGAACAACCGGCCGAGTCACGGAACGCTACGTTTGTATGAAAAATAGTCACTTTACTATCAAGATTCGTTCATAATTATTTAAACGTTGAATCCATACTTTTATAATTATCCGTCACAAACTGTTGTCATATTTTATGCTACTACCTATATTTAACGTTACAATGATTTATTTATATTTCTGGCTCTCGATATCCTAGTGTCTGAAAGTCGATTTCTGGGAGCTATTTTGGCTTTAGGTCCGGCCATGATCATATGCTAGACGTAGAAACAAAAAACAAATCAATGCAATATGTCGATTCACGACTGAAGCCGTAGGAAGCGAAATTATTGTGCGGAGGCTGCTGAACAATCACTGCAGAATCGACGATCGAACACACGGTCTGATAAACTTTTCAAAAATTATAACGTGTCTCGTAATTGGAAATGGTAACAATTTTCGAGGATTTAGCTGTTGAGGAATTCATCAAATTCGGTCGTGTCGGTATCCAGAATAATTTTATCCAAAGTTGGTCCTTGTTTGGCGGTTGGAGTTTCTGCAAATCCGACAAAATTAACAGGTTTTATTATCGAAGAAGGAAAATAATTGAGAATTTACAAAATTCGTGAAAGGTTTGTATAGATTTGTTTAATTAATATCGAGAAATCATGCTACCAATGTTCTTAAAATGACGTTGGCCACATCTTTCAGAAAATGCAGAAGAAATATCATCCAATTCTTTTTTCAGCAAATGCTAAATATAATCTCTTATCAAGATGAGGGAAAGTTTCGTTGCGTTGTACTCACGTCGAATGATACCCGTAGACTTGTAGTCCTGTAGTTCATCCTGAAAGAATTCCTCGAACGTTTCCTGTCTCTCCTTCAAAATTTTTTGCTCCTTCAGTTCTTGCTGCAATACTCTTTGGGAATGTTGAGATGCCAATGTTGCTATTAAACAATAAATAACAGCTGCAATAAAGGGCAGTGCGGTCACAGAAGTAAAAGACCAAAATGGATTTTTATATTTTCGCGCATCAAGAAGGTAGAAAAAAAAACACATAAAACCTGAAATTACAAAAAGATGTAGCTCTTAAAAATTCTATCTTGTTAGTTTAACCTCAGAAATGTATCCTTGAAAGTACAAAACCCAATGCACTGAAACATATCTACCTGTATCGTGAGATGTATTCCACCTACCTCTGGTAGAGTCCAACTCTGACAGTTTCTTTTCTTTATACAGTGCTAGCTGAAATCTGTGATCCAGTTGTCTGCTCTGAAGTTCCAGAGTCTCATTCAGATCCTCGAGTCTGAAGAGCGCAGCTTCGACTTCGTCGAAAGCTTCCTCCAGAGTTCCTAGATAATGAGTGGTAATAATATGGAAAATCATGGATCAACCAATCTAACATGTTGCATTTCTTTTCGCACATATCATTACCTATCTGGTCCATCAAATTTTGAATGTCATTGTTGATCTTTGGGATCGCCGCGAGGGTGCTATTAAGTCGAGTTATGTTGTTCCATTCTTGATCAAGTTTTTCGTACACTCCGGCCACCAAAGTATCGACGTACTGCGCCTTACTTGCATTTTCTTCCGCAAGCTCGTGAAGCTGATTCCATTGTAATTGAAAATGATGAAGGAGATCAGCGCCAGCGTCGTAGTTTACTTTGGCCGAGCTAGACAGGCTTTTCTTTGGGGGTTGGCTTTCGGTGACAGTTAATCCCCGGATACTGGATGACAATCGTAATTACTCCAGTGCTTATTGAAAGTACGATGTTCTTCTGTTTATTCAACCAACCTTGCGGATATACCATCTTGCACCGTTTGAAATTTACTGCGCAACGTCCCAAACATATTGACTTATCGTCTGCATTCCCTCATAGTGAAATTACGATGTTTATTTGCGTTGTTTTCTCCTTAGGTTAGGAGTCAACCGAATGTTTTCCTCTCAGCCTGCGAAAGTATCCGATAGGGATCACTGATATTCGATTGAACATTCAATTTACCGAGTGCGAAATAAAATTGCGAAAAGTTGACGTGAAATTGTTTTCGGAAAAAATTGGCACGTATTTGCAGTCCGCGACGGGGCGTCAGTCGGAATCGTCGCCTAACCTTACCTACGAAAACTATCCGACGATAATAAAATTAGAGGCTGATGGGATTATTTACAAGCGTCGCTAAAAAAAACTCCAGTGATAGATTCATGTCGTGAATATCGGAATAATAATAGAAAAAAAACGCAAGCAGGAATTATATTGTTATCGATGGATTTTTGCCTGGCTTCTCCTTGTGGCGACATCTGAAGCATTTTTTTAAGCAAAATAGTAGCTGTTACTTGGACCAACGAAGTCAGATGTGTGTGGAAGGACAGTCCTTAAGGATTATATGTGCCGATTCTGCCGGGGTCTGCCCCCATTGGTAGTTCTCGAGTAGTGGCGCTGACGGCGGTTTTCATTCTTGCTTTCGCTTTCTCTCGTGGGCATAAACGTTGTTAGAATGATGCCGTCCTTCTTCCTCTTGTAGATGTTATGCTTCGGGCATAGTTGTGTCCTGCTTCTTCTTAAAGGTATTATAATATACAGGGTGTCCCACGACGGAATGTCATCCATGGAATGGGGGTTTGGCGGTGAAATTCTGAGTCGATTGATACCAGCATGTATAGTTCCCGGATCAACCCCTGAATTATTATTAATATTTCAACAAATCCACC
>JAPYZI010005341.1:0-11785 GCA_030523105.1 Ophioninae sp. A BG-2022a | reverse complement strand
CAAAAAACAAAAAAAAAAAAAAAAAAGAAAAAAAAAAAAAAAAAAAAAAAAAAAAAGCGTAACAAACTCCGCGTTGCGGTGGTACAAAAATATGCGCAGCGCGCGCAAGAGGAACACGCGAAAACGTAGAATTAATTTGTGGCTTTTTGTTCTCCAGTCCCTGGTTACTCTTTGTCTCGGCGGACCTTACTCGTACTGCTCCGCTTTTAACTTATTTTTTGCGTTTGCTCTACCTTCCCTTGTAAGACCACGTTTAGACGCACGACTCTAAAAGCCTCTCGTGTACGTTGGAAAAAGCGATATTTTCCGACCCCCAAACAAGCTTACAGGAATATCGATTCGAAAGGTTTTACAAGGATGGAGGAATGAAAAAGCCGCTGAGACCGATGTGCGCCCGTATATTTTTATAAGGCATGGTGTTTTTCAAGAACTTCCAAAGCGAGAAACGATTTTGTAACGATCAAGTGTGTGGCCGTCCTTAACGTTACAAATACCAATTAATTCGAAGAAAAAGTGGCTAGCCAATCGTGACCACGCGAAAAATTAAGATTACTTTAAAAATGAGGAAATTCGAACGTTTTCTCAGGTTTGAAAAAAATGTGCTTTCGGTAAAAAAAAACATCATTTCAAGTTGTTGAAAAAATTGCTAAAATGTTTTTTTTCTTTCGGGAATTCCGCTGATTCGAATAGAAAAGAAAACTGAAGCTAACGAGTCTTGGTTCCTTTTCATTGGTCGCCTAGTTTTTTTTTACGATCACACCCGCCAGTTCAGAAAAATCGTAAAAACGAAAACTCGAAAAAAAAACGGGCTCGTATATCTGATCCATGTCCCACTGCGTTCAGTGCTCCATCTTTGGTAATATTTCGAATCAGCCTATATAACTTTTCCTACACATTCTTAGATACGCGAGAAAAATATTTAAGCTATTTTTCGAAAATCCATTTTTCGAGCCCTTTAAATCAGGATCCCGTTTTAAAGGCTTCGATACGAGAGCGATGCTTTTATCAAACAATTTTTTTGATTATTGATATTTTTATTTAAAGGAAAACGATTTTTATCGGATTTTCGAGAAAAAAATGTTAAGAAAATAACATCGAACAAATGTTTTTTTTTGTTATTCTGCTATCTGGAACAAAAGTATAAGTATTGAAGTCATTTGATTCGTCAGATAAAAAAAAAAAAAAAAAAAAAAAAAAAAAAAAAAAAAAAACAAAAAAAAATACTGTCAAAACTTTCTCCAGCAGTTCTATCGCGATAATCAATTTTCCTTCAATCTGCGATTCGCGTACCTCATGTTTGACGTTTCTCTACACTTTCAGTTGCCCTCAGCGAGGAAAGGTTTTTCTCAATTTTCACGGTAGCCTAACCTCTTGAAGATAGTTATATCCGTATGCATACGTGATAGGCAGGTGCTGCGGTCGCGGTTACGATTCCCTCTCTATTGAATTTCCCGATACTCTTAAGTATCGCGGTCGTAACTTTAGTCGTCCGGTACTTTAGCCGCATAATTTTCGAACTGTATCATATTCGTTTATTCGATCGGTCTTGCGAGGTGTCTTTGATCGCAAGTTACGATTTTCACCATTTTTGTGAAGAAAAAAATAACCAAGTGGATACAAATTGAAATATCCTTTTTAACAAGGACGTTAAATTTCGTATCCTTGAAACGCAACGATTTATATTTATTATCCAAATCATTTTTCTTCTCAATTTTTTACAACGCGATTCATAAATTGGATGTATTAAATGGCAGCTAAAAATCGCAAATGAAAATTAAAAAAAAAACATTTATGTAATTTAGCTACGAAAAATTGGTACAAAAAATTTTTTTTAATTAAAAAAGTATCAAAAATTGAAATTTGCGTTCCAGCTGTGATGGAAACTTCGCAACGTTATTTATCCGAAACGCACGATCCGTGCGGCTCAAAATGAATCCAGGAGAATCAAAACGCTTCCAATATCGTTTTTATTAAAAAAGAATTATTATTTAAAAAAAAAACAATTTTTTTTTTTTGATGGAAGAAGTATTTTAACGAATATATCGTACGTGCTCACACGTACGATACAGAAAATAATAAAATTAAAACGCCCGTTTCTACATTCGTATTTTGTCCGACTTTGGTGGATCTCTTCGTAATACATTACTCAACGGTATATCTATCATTTTTTCTCTCTGAAAATAGAAAAATACTGTACGTTTAATAATAATAATATTAATCGTAAGAAAATAATGATTGGAGTACTGTTGATAATAAACGTGTTCAATTATTATCAAAAATGAAGTACCGAAATATCAATCAGCTTGACTCAAACCGTTTTACCAACGGCCATTTCACAAAGCTGTTCCCGAAAAAAAAAATGACGAACGAAAAAAAAAAAATGACGAACGAAAATGACGAATGACGAAGTAACTGGATCAAAGCTCCCTGTTGGATGTGGAACGCTTTTTTTCTTCCGGCTCTGACTACTCTTGCACCTAAGGTGTAGATAAAGCGTGAACGGGTTTTGAACCAGCAAATATCCGGTACCAATAAAGCCGACTCAAATATACGGAATTCTGAACCGCATCTTGAAACTTGATTGATCCGTGATCCGGCAGCCGGATCGAAATTTCTAACCGGGAGATAATGAAAAACCCTATTTTCGAAACTACAACTTCATTTTATCTCCATTGAACGATTAACAAAAGCTTTATTTCACGAAAACAAGAAAATTCATTGGGATTGAAACAAGCTTGTAACGGATACATCGAATATCGTTTGACGGTTGTTCCTCGACCGAAAACTAATGTTTCTCGGTTCGTGTTGGCAAAACGTGAGAATCGCCACTTAAAAATTCATCGGACGAAGCAAGTGTGCGTTTATACTTACGGTTCGCACCGTGGCGTCTGTATATAAATGAACACAGACGCGGACCGGTACATACCCGAATTTTACGGCGCTGATCGAATCCGTTGTGGCTTTACGTTACGGTAACCAGTTTAGCGTGGGTGTACGGCAAAGCGAGAGAGAAAAATGCAAAGCGCGCGTTGCGATTCCCCTCGCAAAGTCTTTCAAGGGTCTCCTCTCGCTCCTCCTCCTCCTTCCTCTTCCACCATCCCAGGGCACCTTTCTTTCCACTTGTTTTCTTTTCGCCTTCATTTCAGCCTCTTCGCGCACAGGCGAAGAGGCGAACGGACTTGATGCACCGAGGCGAACAAGATCACCGAAAAATTTGGCAACCGGGAACACGTTGCCTATTCTTCTTGCCAGGGACAGCTCACTGCTACTTACGTTTCCTCGCGGTTCCCCTTTTTGCGCGAGCTTGGGAATTTTTGCCGATTCCGCCGAAACGACCGACGAAACTTTTTGGAAATGAATATTCGAGACGCATCGATGGTCGAGGGCGCAAAAGTTGCAGGGCCCTCCGTTTCCTTCGTTGCTAAAAATCACGTTGCGCGGGTCATTTTTATGGCCAACGATATATTTGTGAATTTATTTGAACCCAAACAAATATACGTATACGTGTATGTTTTTGTGCGTGCATAAACACATACGAGTACACGTATGCGCGCGCATTCGAAACCTCCGTCATGAGGCGAAGTCAACGAGATCGAGGGACAGGTGGCCTGCGCGCAAAACTCGACGCAGCGAGATTGAGTCGTCTGAGGGAATCGGTATGCGCGCGCATACACGAAACACGCTTCGTATAAATAATACATCCGCGCATATCCGTACACACGCCAAAAGTTGTTCAACGATACAACGCGTACCGAATCTTTCCAGGGAGGTCCTCGAACCCGCGAAAAGACTCGAGCAGTTCTTCTCCCACAGCAGCGCGAGAGAACGAGCCTTAGCTCCGGTTAAAGTTGATAAACAAAGAAGCAAACAAATCTCATAATCCAGCTGATGAATCATGCTCGATAGCAACAATAACGTAGATCTCAGAGCCTAAACGTATCGGAAAAACGAATACAATCGTACTTTTCGTATTTTTCAATTTCACGGGCAGAATAGTACCTAAAACGTACACGGATACATCGTTATCCCCCATGAACGCGGGATTGATACATCTTCTCCCCGCGAATTCATCGTTTCTTTTCGGATTTTCCAAACAAAAAGAAAAATGTCACTAGCGGAAGCGCTTGTTGCATCACGCGCTACGTAACATCGCGGATCGTGGTCGATCGACGGATGACCGTGCCCAATTTATTTTCCGCGTCTTGGTCGAATCGTGCCCACAACGGTTTTGAATAAATGCCGATTTTCGATCTCCAAAAACGATTCGTATATTTATAAAATAAAAAAGTATCATCGACCGCGCGTACGAATTAAACCGTCGAAATGATTTTTGGGCCTACCGTCGTTCGTCGGGATGTAAGAGAGGAGCCGTTCGGGGGCGCATCGAGAGAATCCGTACAGTAATCTCCGGATTGAGATATCGTTGCTCCGAGAGATCCCGGGGATCCTTTATCGCTAAGGAGCAAAGCGGAATCTTAGTCGGATGTACGTGATGCGAGAAGGATACTTCTGGGGTATACTTACTCATACGCGTATAGACGTAGGATACCCACATTTATATTCATGCACACCTATACCCGTTGTAGTCGGTATATATACACGAAAGATTTTCAGAACCTGTTATGGTCGTTCCGGAGCCACCAAGGTGGTCTACAATTGAAGTAATAACTCAATTATCCTCTCTGGGGCTACGTACCCGCCTATCTCCTTCTTTTACTCTCAAATCTCTCACTCGACCACAGTTCGCGCTCCTTCCACCTATATCCCCGATCTCCCAACCTCCACCCCCCGCCATTTGCTTTTTAATTCTCTTACGCGGTGCACCCTTACACCCGCCCTTTCTCCTCCTCCTCTACCTCCTCCCCCTCTATCATCCGCCCTCTTTCTCAACCTTTCTCTTGTTTTCCTTCGTCTCACTCGTGCCCCGGCATGGCGTAATAATCCCTTCGATCCCATCACGATCTTTCCATCCACGTATTATTAGGGCCCGGGCCCCGGCTTTTATACGTGTGCGCGAATGCCTACGCACGAGTCGACGCAACTTTACGTACAACGCTCCTCATTTTAGACGCCCGTATCCTCGCACCGGTCCCACCTCGCCCAGTTTTCTACATCCGCCACTCGGCGACGATTCATTCTACATCACCGTGCATCATGGCTCGCGCACTTACGCACTTCCTCGTTAAATTACGACGATACGAATCGTTCTTAACGACGATTTTCCCTACCCAAGTCTCTTGTTTCCTTTCTCTTTTCGTCCTATCGTTTCGTTTGTTTCGTACAACGAGAATGAAAAGTGAGTTTTTCGAAACAACCCGGAATCTACGAATTCGATGAATCGACCGGTGATCCGAAACTAGAGATGGAAAGTAGAAAATAAAGTTATCCAAGTGAAAAACTAACATTTTTTTATACATATGTATAAAAAATGTTGTATTTTCGTGACACTGACCTGCGTTTGACGAACGGAATCATTTATTGTACAAGATCTCGCGCTACAGCTGTAGACACCGTACTCGTAGAGACCTCGACGAAGGAAATCTTTTTTCAGAGTTGAATAGTTATTTCAACGACGGTATCATCGGTACGAGTTAACCGACGCTGATCAGCATCAACGTAACAAGCCCACAGGAAGCACGTGTCAATCCATTATTTACAATCATCCATAAACATGTTCACGATTGTTCCGAGAGATCAATTAACATTGCCTTTCGTCACGGATATATCGGGGAAACTATCCACGCGCATGTATGGGTACGAAAAAGCGCTCTCGCGGACACGAGATTCATCTCGATCCCCTTTTTTTTTCGTTCCACTGCTTTTGTCGTATTTTTGTTTGTTTTTGTTTTTGTCGTCCCTCGAGTCCGCGGTTGTATTCGTTGTTTTCCCTATAGTCGTTGGCTCGCTCCAACGTTCGACCAATCCTTCGCGCTTCTTCTTCGTCCCTTCCTTCGCGGTGATCATCCCGTATACGTTCCACGTGTATTCGCGTATCCCGTACCTACACAAAACCTACGTGTAGGTACGTACGTGGATACCTACGCGCGTATATTCGTCTACACGCGTTTATGGGCACCCATACGTGTGTGTATATAAGCAGGCACGCAGCCAGCATCAGCAGCAGCATCACGAAAGCAATCTTCCATCCCCGGAGTAAGACATTGAGGCAGCATTGAGCAGGAGCGGTTGGTGGAGGCCGGTGGTGGTGGCCTCTCTCCTCCTCCTTTTCTCTCTCTCTCTCTCTCTCTCTTTTTCTCTTTCTCTTTCTCCCTCACTCTCGGACTGCGCGCTCGAGCCGGGTATGAGACTCGGGTGAATCGCGGTGTAGCAGCAACAGCGGCGACGCCGGCAAGAGAGCAGTCGAGGGATTCGAGCCCGGCGCGCGCAACCTAAAGTCCACCTCAATCAGGGCTATGATGTCTCGAACCCGATCTTTGCCAAGGTAGTGGGAGTACCTGAGCGTTATAAAGACGAAAGTGTAGAGAGAAACGGGGCAGAGGGACCCATCGTCTGACCGACTGGGTGGTCCTACAGCTTCAGTTGTGTTCCGACGCGCTTCAAGCCAACACTATAAGAAACACTCATAGTTTACTCGTCTTTCCCAACGTTCTTCTTCTCTTCTCCCTCTTTCCCTCCCTCTCTCTCTCTCTCTCTCTCTGTTTCTCTTTCTCTACCCCTCTTCCTCTTCTTCTCTTCTCCCTCCTTCCATACCGCGCGTTCTCTTTATATCTCTCGTTCCGCGGATCCCCCGGAATTGCCACAAGGGGGCGCTCATATCGGCCGAAACCCCGAGAACGAAGCGTCCGTGAAACGAACGGGCTCGACCACCGTTAGGGGTTGTTTTTCGAATCGGCGTATACCGGCTCATGGACGATACGAAAAAAAGTGTTCAAAAGACTCCGTAATAAGATTGCAGTGCGGTGCATCCAGTGTCGGATATCCGAACATCAGCTATCGAAAGGCAAACGGGAAACGGAGTGATCGAAACGACTGTGAAGTGGATCGAAAGTAGAAGTTTACGCGAAAAGTGACGGAGAAACAAGAATTAACAACGTTACGAGATTATCATTGAATCCGGGCTTGTTCTTCTTCGCGATCCCGAAACCGTCACTCTTCGATCAGCCGATCGGTGTACCGGTTACGAAATTTTTCTGTTTTCGAGGGAATAGCCAACTTCGATTAAAGCGTTCCGACATCGGGTTGGTCCTGCTGAAAATCTTTGTACTTTCTTTCCGGTAGCAAAAAGTTTTCGTATTTGATACGAACGTGCGAGTGTACAATCTTCGGTTGGTATAATACTCGACGGTGCTGCCGGGGGATAAAGGTCGATGAAGAAGGTGGATGATATAAGGACGGATAACTACGCGTATAGCCCGTGATCTCCAGTGAGAAAAACAAGCAAAGTCTAATAAAGGTTTCTCGCGCGCGTGCGCGATATTTCCGAGTATATATACGTATACGTGTATACACATGTGTACTATATATATATATTATAAAGACGCGTACATCGAGGAGTGTCTAAAACAGGAAAAAAAACGTCTCGATGCACCCGCCCAGCTATAATCAAATGGGGCTTTATTTAGAATTTATCGTCCGATAAAGTGGTTACAGTCGTGGCGGATGTATACGTAAGAGCGCGAATCGAGCCGCAATCATATATAAACGCGGCTCGGGCATGATTGCTCGTACGTGAGCTCCTTTTGCTCAACCGAGTGATCCCTCGATGTAAGTTTTGCGGCGGCAGCGATCATCGCTGGCTTCTTCCCCGTTCAGCCAACCGTCCGTTTCATTCTCGAACGAAAATCGTAAAAACGCGAGAAACACTGAGATATCGATGAGAAACGATTCGAACAAATGAAATGGGAACGTCTAGTCAACCCGGACAACGTTTTTATCGTGTCACCGAATGATCAAAATGGCGCTGGAGAGTCTCAATTGCGACGATGGAAAGAAACTCGAAGAAGCCAATGCTCGTTCGTGAAATCGTATTTTCTTTGCAACTACGGGACGGTACGGGTCTCTTCAACGTCGTTGCGTGACGCTTGACGCAATAGCCGCACGGAAGCCAGGATTCGAAAAGATGCTTTAACGCCGGAAGTGTCCCAACCGCTTCATCAACCGAACGAGCTTCGAAGCTCGAGTGAAACATCTTCGTCATCCATTATCGAGGAACGTCGTCGAATTTTTCGGCTGTTTGTTCTATTTTCGTTGCTTTTTTTTCGGCTGTTTTTTTTTTCTGTTGAAAAAACTGAGAGGACCGAGGATGACGAAGAACTTCATTCGATACGGTCGAAGTTAGTGCCTCGTCTAAAAAAGTGCCGGGTAACTCGGGCCCGGGTGAATATCTTTCGAGGGACAAAACGGTGAGTCGACGAAAAAAATAGAAGGTTAACGCTTCTTCTTTTCTTTTCTTTTTTTTTTTTTTTTACTTTCTTTCTTCTACCTTCTCTCAACGCGCTGTACAGTCGTGTCCGTGGAATTTCTCGGTCCCCGGTCTCGCCACGCTTACTTCTTACGCGGCTGGTTTCGACCTCATCGATTTTTCCCTCGGGATCGCTCGCTCCAAGAAGAAATCATTTTCTCAAGGCTCGGGTACAACTTTCTTCATTTTTTTTTGTCCCCGGTTCGCTCGAAACTTACGAAAAAGAGAGGAAGAGAGAGAGAGAGAGCGATTTCTAGAAGTTAAAAAGCTTTAAGCTCGTCCAGTTTTTAAGCTTTCTCTCTCCCTCTCTCTTCGTGGGTGCAGGTAAAACCTAAAAATCGGTTCGAATCAGCCTCGCCCCGTATTAGACCAAGCAGCACCGCCTGGTCGGATACACTAGCGCCTCCGTTAACATCAAGGAACTCCACTGAGGGGGAGCTATCTATTATACTTGTGCCCTTTTTCAGGCCCGAAATTCTTCGTATCTGTCCTTACTGACCCTTCGACCAAAGTAGTCGTCCTTTATTCATTTTTTCTCTTTTCCCCTCATCACCGCTTCGAAATTACTTTTCCATTCTTTCAGTCATTTCTGACGAAGGAATCCTCGCGTTTGTCGCAGAATTTGATCAAACGATACTTACACACTCGTATTTATTGGGACGTTTAAAAAACAAAATGAAAAATCTTCATTATCGTAACGGAAACATGTTTCATGACCTTCCGTATCGATCCATCGAGCAACCCAACACGGACGATCGAAAAATCCTGGAACTTTCGAATCAAGGAGTTTACGAAGAAAAGACCGGACGAAAATTGATGGAAAAGCGGATATGCCAGATGCCGGAGATGGCTTATCGTCCCCAAAAAACGGATGTATCGAAATGAATCGAAAAGCCGTTGGAAGATGATCGCGAACTTACGAAATTATTATTTCGAGAGCTTCGACGAGGCAACCTTAAGTAACCTTTTTTTTTTTTTTCGAGTTGCACACTCCGCAGCTTTGCGGGCAACGCATCAACGAGGGGGCTAAATCCGCCACCCAGCATCAGTTGGGAATCCTCTGGAAACGTATATACACGTATATACACTTGCGTTACGTATACGTACACAAAAACACGTGTACCCGGAATCTTCATCCACCGGTCTCGTATACCAATACCCAGAAACAAGCGCGAGCACGTGTGTGACCGTGTAGGACGAACATAACGCGAAGAACCAGTTCTCTCATTTCATTGCGTTCGTTGTCCGATAATGACGCATAGCGTGCCTTGCGCCGCTCTTAACTTCGTCCGGACTCTTCGGAGTTGGCCAGTTTGCGCAACTTTTCCGTTCCGTGCTTGTATTTCGTAAAAAAACATTTTCGCTGGCTCGATACCCCGGCCGCCGGATCTTTACGTTCCGGAGAGAACCGCTTGGATATCGATATATTAATCGTTGCGGATAGCGTGGGAAAAACAAAAATAAATTGCGCGGCGTGTTCACCGCGGTTTATCCTAACTAAGAGAGAAAAGACGTCCGTCGTATTCTCCGGGACCTCCTAATTGAAAGTCCATCGAGCCAAACAAATATTTATATTTTTGTTCGATCGTAAGTTTATTATTGACCAAACGGAACACGAGAATATAACGAAAATCCAATTTTCCCTCCAATCTGGAAAATATATCGAGCGTGGTAAAAAAAAATCCACGATCTTTCGAACAGAACCTGATACAAGTCTTGGAGGGTTACGATAGACGGCGTTGGAAAAATGAGATTACCTGCCGAACGAACTGTTCCAAGAGTTTTGTGATTGGTTGATTCTAGAAAATAATGCATTTCTTTTTACTACGCCCACATATTTCAAAACACCGGGCTTTTTCGTTCAGTAAAGAGACTAGAGGTTGCGCCGTCCCGCTCGTTACTCCCCTTTCGTCGGTTCACAAAAGCCAGCCTAATTGCTGATCAATTTGGAATCGTTTTTTTTTTCTTTCTTTTTTTTTTAATGTATCAAGCGCTTCGTCTCTTCTGCCAAAACGGATTTGTTGTTTCTTTCTTCATGGATGATCCGACCTCCTGATCACACGATTAATACAAGGTGTACAAAAAATCCAAATGATAAACAAGTGTATACAAAGAATTCAAATATCGCAGATAGAATACGACTTTTTATTCATACGTAATTCTTGGACGTTGCTATTCTTTATCTCCCTCTTTAATCTACCAATAATGTTAAACGAGTTAATAAACAGTCGATGTTTATAACCATAAAACGTTGGTCGTTTTGGCTGTTCCATCTTAACGCCTTATCATTACCATAGAAATCCACGATCTATGCCCTCGCCCCCACGAAAGAGAAGTTAATCAGCCATAAGGTTGAACCTTCGGCCAGACGCTACTCCGAGTCATACGGAATAATTGCCAATTATTTATTTCCACTCGGTACGGTATTTCCGTTCTTTTAATATCCGCCATAATTCGCCTCCCATCTTGGAAAACTTCACGATGAGAAGTTTCATCCCTCGTAGATCGCTGTCGTGAAATTCATCCAGCTTTCTTTTTTGTTTTTAATTTTTTTTTTTTGTTTTTTTAATATCTTCCAATGTGTTCTCTCGATTATGAATTTTATCACGCGTGCATCGATTGTACGTGTACGAGTACGGTA
This sequence comes from Ophioninae sp. A BG-2022a, assembly GCA_030523105.1. Classification (NCBI taxonomy): domain Eukaryota; kingdom Metazoa; phylum Arthropoda; class Insecta; order Hymenoptera; family Ichneumonidae; species Ophioninae sp. A BG-2022a. The sequence goes on along the minus strand of JAPYZI010005341.1, from coordinate 722 downwards.
TACTCGTTTTTTTAGCGCTTGTGCTCTCTCCTCTCGTACCGCACGCACCAACATCGCCCCTTCCCCTCTGCACTCTTATCCTCTTCAACGTATACCTCCAGCCTGGTAATAATGTAACGAGGAGAGAAATCCAGCGGGAATTCTTGTTGGTCCGGGGGCCCCGTGGGCTTCGTGGCAGGATTACACGAGTTGCCCTTTACTCTGTATATCCCTATTCACGTACTCGCACACAGGCACCTCCAACGGTATGATCTCGGTCGTCTCGATTACCCGTGAAAGTGCGAGCAATTAGCGAACCACCGAGTCGCCTGGTGGTTTGTACATTGGATGAGAAAGGGGGAGGGGGGAGGAGGAGGATATATATATATATATGTATATACGTTCCTACCACTCTTACTCTTCCTCTCGTCGTCTCTTTACACGCGTGATATCATATTGCTCGGCGGTCATTCAGTGCAGTAATCGCTCCGCCCGGAATTAGCGATTAAGAATCTTTTTTAATTTTTTTTATTTCGTCGTTCCTGATTGGCTCGTTTGTCGTCAGTGTCAAGGTGTCAGCTTCGTTGTATATTTATATTTTTCTTCGAAATCGCCACTTCCCCTACTCTTTTTATTAAATTATTTTTAAGCTTTCGATCCGATTTGGACTGGAATTCTGTTTTTTTTTTTTTTTTTTTTTTTTTTTTTTTTTTTTTTTTTTTTTTTTTTTTTTTTTTTTTTTT
>JAPYZI010005340.1:0-16878 GCA_030523105.1 Ophioninae sp. A BG-2022a | reverse complement strand
AAAAAAAAAAAAAAAAAAAACAAAACAAAACAAAACGAAACAAAACGATCGTTTCAACTATTCGAAAATACGAAGCAAAGAAAAACGACAACGAAAAATCAAAAATCTTGAACTGGTACAGCCGAAAACCAATTTAGGTATCGATGAACGGTAATTTTGAAATTTAGGGACGAGATTTCGAAAATGTGGATAAGAGTACAATGTTCATGACTGTATCAATGATAGGCTGGTTTTTCAAGATATTCAAAAGTATAAAGTACTCGGCCCATGCAAGGCCCAATGCTTTACAAAGCTCACGTTTTTAATATCCAAAATTGTGAAGTCAAACGAATTGAATTCTGATCGTCGAGTGTCTTTGAATGGCCAGAATTGCCATAGCAACTTCGAAAACAAAAAATGTTTTCAATATTCCTTAGCGAATCTTTGTTTAAATTATATGCAGTGGTTTATCAGGACTATACACGCTGTTAACAAAAATGAAATTTAAAATTGAAGATTATATATAATTTTTATTTATTTTTTGGCTTCTAGTTAATAGTGAACAAAAAAAAGCTTTTAGTTAATAGTGAACATTTTTATCTGAACGAAATAATTATTAAACCGTTGATTATTGAATAAATGATTGAATAAATATTTTTGTTTTATTTTAACATTCATAGTTGTTTTTGTTTTTTGTACTTAAAAGTAAATAAGGTGGACCTTACATGAAATAGGTTCGGTCTCGAAGGATTGGTAAAATCGAGGGTCTGCTGAAAATGATCGGTGACCCAAGGATCCTTGTAGTAGAACTGTTGTTAAGCCAGCGTATGTATACTGTGTCTTTAACCCGGCAAGACTGTGATGATACATACTCTTTTACCCAATTGGCTGTAAAACTAGATTTTCAAGAAAAAGTATTTTTTTAATATTTTGTATATTTTACGTTACTGAAAAAAATTTACAATAAATTTTCAACGGCATTAAACGATATAATGATGGATATGATATATATTGCAACACTCGCCGGGTTAAAAGAACAGTTAAAATTAGAAACTTAATTTTTTTTAATGTTTTGAATTTTGTTCAATTATTAATAGAACGGTTTTGAAACTTTTCAGTTTGGCAGATGCTGGGCCATGTAGCTACTTCAATAATTAACTCACCAATTTTCCAGATTTTTAATTGGAGTTGGAAGGATGATTTGGATTAATAATCGAAGAGTTACAATAAAATTAATTTTAGGTTGTAGGAAGTTTAGCTGGTCAGCTATTTCAATAATAAATTAAAACTTGCAGATGACGATTTACCACAATTAAAAATAATTGAAATTCAATTCAATGATATTGGTCTGGTTTTGTTGACAGTTTTATCACTGATCGTTTTTTCGTTGGGAAGTTCGAACATCTGTTCCAACTTCCCAACAAACTCAACTACGGCAATTTTTCAATATCTATTCAGTAATGCTTCAACATCACCCAACGTCTTCAAAAGCCAGGTACGAATGTTGTCGATTAAAATCACCCGATCATTGCGTCACCTGATTATTTGAAACCCAAACAGAATAAGAACATTCCCAGTCCGTTAAGAATTTGAAACATCCGTTTCAACAGCTCCATCTGGAAAATTGCCAAACTCAAGTTTAGCAATTTTTCGATATATGTCCATACTTCGCTGTTTCCCAGTTTCTCCAGCGGTAATTTTCGGTGCAGGTACTTCGATAATCATCCGTTTGGATTCAATCCGGAAGGTTCAGCCGAGACAGGACGAATGTCTGGCAAACGTATGAGGGCACCGGGTTAAGCCGGAGTAGTGACGTAGGTGGTCTCCAGAAGGGTGGATACGTTACGACACCAAGGAGTCTAAATTCCAGGCAACGACCGGATGCAATTTAATGCAGCATCGTCGTCTTCGTCGGCGTCGTCGTGTTCGCGCTATCATCAGCCAGCGCTGATGCAATATCTTTCGAGTTTCTCCACGTAAACCCCCACGTCTAGTTAGTACGGAACGAGCTGTTGATAAATCCTACCCTTTCTAGCTATCCCGTGCAACCTGCCACACCTTCCCCCTACCTCCACCCGGCAAAGTCAGTTTTCTCTCTCTCTCTCTCGCTCTTTTTCTATCCCTCTTCCTCTTGGATACCCCCGGGTGGTCACAACCCCTTCCACGTTCGCTCTCTTCGCGTCTCTTTGCGCCGCACACTTTCCGTTATATAGCCAAGCCCTATACTCACCAGTGGTATGTGAAGGCCATTTCTCCAGTACGGAATTACATGCCCAAATTGTAATTTTGTCGGGACCCACAGGGGTGTACCACCCCTTGGCCCACGAACTCACGCGTTATTTCCCCTCGTTTCTCTCCTACTTCTTCCACCCTTCCGTTCTCTCACTCACCTCTCTTCGTTCCCTTTCCTCATAGTGCCTTCCTCTGTCATAGAAAACGATCCAGCTTTCGCACACTGAAAGGAACGACATTGGCCAAACTATTTCGTGGCCCTGTAACGTTTCTTTTATACTCTCCTCTACGGACGTTTCTTCACTTCTGCACATTCCTCTTCTTCCTCCTCAAGGATATGCAAAAGATGTACCGTGTGACAGGTGAGTACCAGAAAGGTCGATTACCATATTTGAACCCTTATTTATCAAGGTTTAAACATTTTTATCCGTTTGTAAAAACATCCTTGATTTTTTATTGAAAATCTGACTGACGATGAAATCAAGGATTTCGAGGAATTTTGAGGTTACGTAAATCTTCGATGCATCCTCGATCCAGCAAACTCATTCATCATTGGTTTGCGATTTTTCTGTCGGTACTGAAAAAATGACATATTGATATTTAGTAAATGGATTTATTTGCTTTTTTTTAATACTTGGTTCAATTAAATCTTTCTTATTATCAAATAATTCCTATTTAATTCGATTATTAACATTATTTATTGAAAATAAATTGTATTTCTTTGAATTAAAATCTATGTTAATGTCATCTGATAACTAGACATTTTATTTATTCTGATTTAATCTTTTCTTTGTTTTAATCTCGCCAAAAAAAAGTCACTTGAATTCAATAAATGTATCTATTTCATGTTTTTTTTGAAAAATGTGATTTAAATATGAGTTTTTTTAGGTCCAAACATTTTTTCTGTTGGATTGAAATGAAAATCTGTCTTTGTATAAACAAACGCTAAGGTGTTTGTGTATTGACGAATGGTTAGTCAAAAAAACTTCGTAAATATCGATCGAATTTATTTATTTTGTTTCATTGAAATTGGCGGGTCGAAAACGCTCCAGGCGCTTGTGCAGCCGAAGGCGTTTTATCCACAACCAAGGTCAATGATTTCAGCAGCATGGAATCGAGGACTCGTTGAGTAAAAATGATGAAAAGCGGTAAGTTCCTATTAAAAATAAAGCTTTTTCTTTATTGATAACAATATTTTATTGGTAATTCGAACCATTGCATCATTCAACAAGATTACGGATCCTTTAGCGACCTTTTTCGAAACTTTTCTTAACATTGGAGTCCCTAAAACTGGCCTTTTCTTCAACACACGCAAATCCTGTATCCGCAAACTACATACGAAAGAGATAAAAGGAGCACACGTCTTTCCACTGTTGCGGCTGCCAGCAATTTGCCTGATTCCTTTATCTACGAGAGACGAGGGAGATGGAGAAAAACGGTTGGAGCCCCCCCCCCCCCCCCCCTCCAGTTTTCCTCTCTGCCCCTCGACTTTGGTGAAGAAATAAACATGCAATTTCAGCGGTCAGCTCGTGTATACGTGGCGCCCTCGCAAGAAAATCTTTTGCCATGCTCACCGGATAACGGAATTTGAAACAGTTTCACAATTCTCTTAATCTTTCTAATGGAGGCACTCGCAGCCCGCACACGTGCTTTCCTCGATTCCGAGTGGTTTAGGGTCCTAATCAATGTTTGATAGGGCCTCGGTTATTACACGGCGCAGAAACTCGATCCCTAACTGGGAACCCCTTTTCTGTCTATCTCTCTCTCTCTCTCTCTTTCTCTCTTTCCCTCCTCCCCCCCCAACCCTTTCTCATCCCTTCTTTCTTTACCGTTGTTTCTATCTGGCTTTCTCGCTCTGTGGGTGCCTACGATTAGAGCAGTACTTTCGCATCATCCTCACCCTCGTAACTACCCTTTACCCTTTCTCCCTCCCTCAGACTGTTTCTCCACAAACTGTGCCATTATCTCGACCGGGCTATTACATGGCCGCTGCCACCTTTGGTTCGCGTATTATGTTCACGAATCACGCGAGACTACCGCGCTTTTGCAAGGATTCATATATACGTATATCGAATATACGTTTACACGTATATTGGGTGTTTCAAAAGACTAGTTTTATTAGCGTTTATTTCGATAGCTCGGATCGCGGTTTTCCGTTGGTAAAAAAAAATTGACATCGGTAAAAGTGTCGTTGGTTGCGAGATTTTTGCACTTATTTAAAATGGTGAAAATTTGTAATTTGAGGCATTGCCGAATGGACATTGACAAATTTGGATCATTCTTGACTTTTTCGGATATGAAGGTTTTTTTGTAGAATGTATTAATTGTTTTAGATTTTTTTTTTACTGATTACTTGAGGAGTTTTTAATATAAATTATTTAGGATGAATTAATTATTTTAGATTTTTTAAAATGAATTATTTAGGATTTTTGAACTGATTAGTTGAGGAGTTTTAAATATAAATTCTTCAGGATGAATTAATTATTTTAGATTCTTTTTGTGAATTATTTACGATTTTTTTTACTGATTAATTGAATAGTTATAAACATATAAATTTTGCATGGCCTCTTACGAGAAAACAGATTCTTCAAACGTAAATTTCTGGGAAAAAATCCAAGTAAATTGTATAATGAAAATTTAGGATCAAACGATTGTTGAGACAATTTTTTAAATGAATAGACTGCACTGTCACATTTGACAGTCAATACATAAATATAGCAAGATTTATTTAAAAGACAAACTGATCAGCAATCATCGAAAAACTCGATTTGCATTGAGTTTTCAAAATTATCGATCATGACAAGACGACCTTAACGTATTAATTAAATATTAATAATTGAAAATGTTTTTTCGTTTAACAATTGAAACAGATCTACAATCACTGACGAAACCTTAAATTTGACGAAATCGTCGAATTTTAATTCCATAATTGTGGAAAGTGAAAAATAAACATTTCTAAATGTTTATTTATGATTAAAGTAGATATTTGTGAAGGTAAACATGTACAAAATTATCTAAACTTGAAAATCCATGATTTTTTCGTTTGTCACTATATTTTTGGCTAAATTTCCTTGCAGTAATATGTTTAAAAAATATTTTACTCGTCATCGGTGAAAATATGAAAAATTTTTGTCTGAATATTGTTAAAAGATCGTGCAATCAAGAACAATCGATTAAACAATGTAGCTTAAGGTTACAGTTGCTCGACAAATATTTCCAGCTATTTCAAAATGATGTTTTTTGAGACACCCTGTATACGTATGCATGTATATATACACACATATACACATATAAATATTACGTACAACTGCGCGAAAAAACGCTGCAGTTTTTCTGCATTCACCCTCATCATTGTGACTTGCACGAACAGATTAAAAAAAAAGGTGCCACGCTTGACACGTACACGATTTGTAGTCCGAAGCATCTAGATCTTGAAACATTGATTGTTGACATTAAACGGTTATATCTCAACCATCACTCTAACTATTTTGCTAATCAACGCTTCCACCCCAATGACGATCCATTGTCTGAAACTTCGCGAGTTCTTCCAGGCGTAGACAATGTCGGAAATCACTCTAGACATTTTCAGGGATTATTGGATCTACTGCGTGGTAAATAGTCGGACGTGCTAAAACTCTTGTTTCGACACGAAAAATAAAAACAGAGCTAGTTAAATTGCCGGTAAAGTTAAACCCAAGCGAACAAAACGTGTATAAATGTCCATAACTCCACCAGTATCGACCATAACCTTAGTTATCATGAAGTTGTCGTTATACTAAGTTATCACGAAGTTATCATTTATACTAAGTTATCATGAAGTTATCATGATGCTAAGTTATCATGTAGTTATCATTATACTAAGTTATCATGAAGTTATCATTATACTAAGTTATCACGAAGTTATCTAAGTTATCATGAAGTTATCATTATACTGGGTTATCACGAAGTTACCTAAGTTATCGTGAAGTTATCATTATACTGGGTTATCACGAAGTTACCTAAGTTATCATGAAGTTATCATTATACTGGGTTATCACGAAGTTACCTAAGTTATCATCAAGTTATCATTATACTAAGTTATCACGAAGTTACGTAAGTTATCACGAAGTTATCATGATACTAAGTTATCATGAACTTATCATGACACTAAGTTATCATGAAGTTGTCATTATACTAAGTTATCATGAAGTTATCATGATACTAAGTTATCATGAAGTCAACATGATACTAAGTTATCATGAAGTTATCGTGATACTAAGATGTCATGAAGTTATCGTGATACTAAGTTATCATGAAGTCAACATCGTGATACTAAGTTATCATGAAGTTATCGTGATACTAAGTTATCATGAAGTTATCATGATACTAAGTTATCATGAAGTCAACATGATACTAAGTTATCATGAAGTTATCGCGATACTAAGATATCATGAAGTTATCGTGATACTAAGTTATCATGAAGTTATCATGATACTAAGTTATCACGAAGTCGAGACTTCCCGGACGCTAGCGACGATGTTGCCTCGCGGTAGATCGCCGTAGCTCGCACTAATTTCGTTTTACCGACGCGAGCCGCGGCTGCGTCGAAGTTTTGTCGCCGGCGAGGGCCCCTCTTTAAGGGTTTCCCATTAAAGGTCCAAAGGTGAACGTGGAAGGTAAAAGAGAGTCCCGATTGGAAGCCCTCCGAACCCTCCTCAAAGGAATCGTGTTGGCACAAGATATCCCAATAGACGTTTTTTTTTTTTCTTTTCTTTTTCATCGGCAACAGATAGCGCATTTCCGATCAATCCATTGGGAACACGGAAGAGGACTTAAAAATGGTGCGGTAGCTCGAAAGTAACAGGAAAAAACCAAGAGAGAGAGAGAGAGAATGAGAGAGCGAATCAAGGTAAGATAGAGAGAGAATGAGGGATGATAAGAGTGAGAGACCAAGAGGGAGACATCGAAGCTTCTGAGGAAGAGAAATCTTCGTGAAAACGCACGTGCCGCGGATTCAAGTGACGGAGTTAGTAGGAACTGAGTCGTTGGTGAGTCGGTGCAAAAAGCATCACCACAAACAGACCACGAGCAGTCGGCCAATCTTCACGTATAACGGTCCTCCTCGCGCCCCAGGCCCGTTCGTGCTGTTCCTACGTTACGAAAATGCAGAAAAGGAAGACAGACTGAGAGAGGGAGTGATGGAAAGAGAGGGTGGAAAGAGCGAAATACCGAATAAAGGAGGGAGGCTTTAGCTAATGGCCCGGATCACACACCGCAGATCGCAGAACCCCACCAGGATAATATTTATATATATATATATACAGGGTGATCAGGGAAATATCTGCTACTCTATATCTGAAGGTAAAATTTACATGGCTCGTATTGAGGTATCCACCATCACCTGTGTATGACCATCGGTTTTAGATGAGGGTATTTCTTTACCATTTGATTTTAATTATCGTCGCCTGGATTCGGTTTTGATTTTTTTTTCTCTTGGTATGGACATTGCTGGCTATTTATTTTGACGACAGTTTATTGGTTCATGGTAAACAAACCATCTTGGATAATTCAACTGACCTGGACCTCGTAGAATGTTATTAAAAAAAAATCAATAACTACGTTGCGAGAAAATTGTGAAAAAAAAAATGATTAAAAATATTATATATTGTTATTATTTAATAACATTTTTTTATTATGTATGAATATTACTTAAGTATTAATATTATTAATGTTAATACGTAATATTAATATTATTTATTATGTATCGGTAATATGAATTCATTAATGTTTTATCGATATTATGTATGTAATTAATAATATTAATATTAATAAAAGTATTTAATAACATTTTTGTATTATTTAATATTCTTTTTTCGTTTTTATTTCTGTTTATTTTATACATTTTTATAAACTATTCGAACCGTTATTATTTTATATTCAAACGAATAAAAAATAAGTTCGGGGTAATTTGGATCGTCTTAGATATAAGGCATTTAGAGAGTGTCTTTGGACGTCGCTTCTGTGATCACCCTGTATATATATATATATATATATATATATATGTTTATATGTATATATAGCGTGCGTGCCAACCCTCAGAAGGGTTGCTGAATTTCTCGAACAGATCCCAGCCTCTGTTTCCTTTTTCTCTTTTCTCTGTCCCTCCCTCCCTCCCACTCTTTCGTTACTGCTACTCCATCCGCACACCACTTTCAACGAATTTGAATAATCATTATATGCACCGGCGTTCCTGGCAAACGAATTCGTTATTAGAGGTCGCGTATATTCTCATCTCTTTTTCCCTCGCATTTATGCTCGAACGCCACGATCTCGAAGCTTACCCATGGAGTCCCTAAATATTCCCTTTTTTCCCCCGTAAATTTTCCTTCAAACTTCGTATTTTTCACATCCGAGTAAATTCAAATGAAGCAGGGACGACGATATACGTATCTGGTGACGGGTGAAACGTTCCGTCTTCATTTTAATTTCAATTTTCGTTTTACTCTTCGCACATTAAACGCCCTCGTTAAACAGTTGAAAATTGAATGTTATATCTATTCGGAATTAGGGAGGATAACGAAACCTGAATGATTCGGGAGCCCGCGCAATCGAGTTCTAGTTGACACAAGACGTGGTATATAGAATTTATGTAAATGTAATAAAACGCTGGGGTCCGGTTACCCCAGCGTACATTCGATCGGTACTCATACTTTTCTCGAGTCATTTATTTATGTAATTTATGGCAAAAAAAAAATTTCCCGCCAAAATTAAGGTGGAGCCCTATTTTTACACAATAACCTTTATTTAAGTTTTAAACATTTTTTTTGGATTTGTTTGGGTTTATTTGGGTTTGTTTCCGTTTGTTTGGGTTTGTTTAGATTTGCGTTTGGCTCGTAAATCCATACAGAGATAAACGGTCACCCATCCAATTGTACTTTTCGAAGAATTATCGTTTTTTTTTATAAATTATTGACGTTTGTTGCTACAAGCATTAGGATTTTTGTGGAGCCATCCAAAGGTGCTTTGGACCCTCTATCCTAACAGGGAGCAACAATGGCTGATACAATTACGATAACTTGCTCGGAGCGTGTAATGTGACCGCAGGCTTGAGAAATGAGTAGCCTCGAAATGGAATAATCACGTGCATGCGTAGACAGTCGGTTGGGAAACGATGAGATTGCTCTAGCATACCAGGGTGGCGATTTTCAACGGAGCTTACCGCTCAAAGAAGCTAAGAAGCTTACCAGCGACGGTGGCGGCCTCTTTACGACTTGCCCTCAACTGAGGGAGGACAAGTGGAGGAAACAGAAAAAAGCACAAGTACGTACATATATAGGGAAGTCACTTGGTTTGTTTGACCAGATTATAGGAAAAAAAAAAAAATGAGAGGAGGAGACTAAAAACGCGTCGGTTTTTTTTTCATATATACACGTGCCAAGCATGTGTATGGGTTAGTCAGAAAATAATGTCGGTTTCTTTTTTTTTTTCCATAAAAGAAATCTTCCGATGATGGAACGTTTTTTCCACGTTCACTTTATCAGCAAGTTCCCATTCTGTCATAAGGCGATTAGGGTAAAACAGTACTTTGATTTCGTCATGATAAGGCATAAAGTACCCGATCTATGCAAGTACTTTTTGTTTTTGAGTACCGAAAAGGTTATGATTGTTGAAATAAAACTAAAATGTTTATTTCATCATTTATTCAATAATCAACGTATTAATAATAATTTTGGTTCGGAAAACAGGGTTCGCTATTAATTATAAGCTTTTTTACGAAAAACAAAGCGTCTTCTGGGCCTTGTTCAGACGACTGTTTCTTAATAAAGCAATACCCGTTGTAACTTCGTACAAAAAAATTTTTTTAATATATATATTCTTCAATTTTAAACTTAAATTTTGATAACATGTATAGAATTGATAAACCACTACTTAGAATTAGAATAAAGATTCACTAAGTAATATTGAAAACAGTTAAGTTTGTGTACGTCGAAATTGAATAAACGCCTACGTGCGATTAAATTAAAGTTGAATTAAATTACACTTGAATTATATTTGAATTCAATTTTAATTCAACTTTAAGTTATTAAAGTTGAATTAAATTAAGTTTGGCCTAAATTTGAATTAAATTACATGTGAATTACATTTGAATTCAACTGGAATTCAACTTTAATCCAAACGTAATTTGATTCAACTTTAATTCAACTTTAATCCAAACGTAATTTAATTCAACTTCAATCCAAACGTAATTTAATTCAACTTTTATTCAAGTTTAATCCAAACGTAACTTAATTCAACCCTAATCCCAAACGTAATTTAATTCAACTTCAATTCAACTTTAATCCAAACGTAATTTAATTCAACTTCAATTCAACTTTAATCCAAACGTAATTTAATTCAACTTTAATTCAACTCTAATCCAAACGTAAATTAATTCAACTTTAATTCAACTTTAATCCAAACGTAATTTAATTCAACTTTAATCCAAATGTAATTTAATTCAACTTTAAGTCATCAAAGTTGAATGAAATTACGTTTGCACAAAAGTTGAGTTAAATTACGTTTGAATTAAAGTTGAATAAAACTTTCGGTAACTCTTTCGAAGATTACCAAATTTACTGAATACAGTTGCTGAGTAGTTCGTAAAAAGTTTGATAAATATCGCAATACTGGGAAAAGAAATGATTTCCCCATCAACCCAATATACACAATCCGACACGTGTATACCGTAGTCTTCTTCTGTTGTCTTCGCAATTTTCCACCCGGCTCTATTATCATTATCATTATTATTAAGAAAGGGGGCTCCTCCTACCCAAGCTCGAGACACCCTTCATCCCATTTTACTCTGATACGAAATGAGCGCCTTGTACGTTCACGAGTATACAGCTTCTCCTTCTTCTTCTTCTTCCTCTTCTTCTTTTTCGCCTCGCACTAATTAATAATCGTGAAATTCTCAGCAATAAAAGGATCCTTGTGGTCTCACGGAAGCGTCTCTCTTTCACTCACAGAAGAATCCCAAAGAGTTTCCGGCTATCTAATTTCCGCTTGGGATATTATGGGTTTTCGAATCGCGAGCTACTCGCTGCATTCATGGATGTGCACAAAAAATGAAAAAGAGATAAAGAAAGAGTAAGTTCTTCTTTCATAAAAATGTCGAATCGCCATAGAAAATGTCGTCTACGTAACGAAGTTGCGTTACGACTTTGTTGCTATAAAATAAGTTTCACAATTACCCAATCGAAAAAAACTTAACTTGATATTGAAGTTTGGAACATGGGAATACAACGAAAATTATTATATTTCAACGATTTTGTATTCTTATTTCAATCGTTATGAAAATTGCTTTATATTTTTTGTCACTTATTTCAAAATCGAAAAACAGCGTTTGAAATAAAAAAAAAATATTTCGTGAAATATTGAAAGTGGAAATCGATATAAAAATCGGGAAATCAAAGATACAGGACGTTCTTGCGCAATAATCATAATAGTATATACAAAGTAATGGCAAAATCATTGGATACAATTTTTTTTACAACAAATATCATGATTTCTAGACGGACCATTTTTTTTCAAATTTTATACACGATTGAGTATGATTGTTAAGAAGTTTCGTACGAATTAAAAAAATTAATTTTTTAATTGGTATAACTTCGTTTAAATTAGAATTAAATTTGTTTCAATTCGAATTAAATTCGAATTAAATTCGTTCAAATTCGAATAAAATTCGTTTAAATTCGAATTAAATTCGTTTAAATTCGTTTAAATTCGAATTTAAAAAATTAAATTCGTGTAAATTCGAATTTAAAAAATTAATTTTTGAATTCCTATAACATTCTTAAGATCACCTACTGTCTACACACCGAAAATATTAGGTCCAGTAAAAAGAAATCCATTATTTTCTGGAGTCAACCAATCACAAACCTGTCGCAAAAGTTTGTTTAGTACGAAGTCTCATCTTTCTAACACCATCTACTGTGACCTGATTGGACTAATACAACGCGAAATGAAGATAACCAAAGCCATCTAATGGAAAAATAATAGATTTCTTTTTACTACACCTAATATGCACACGAATCTCCGTCGTTGTAAAATCTTCTACGTCCCAACATTGACAACTGTAAGGATACGTTATATTTTTATTCCGTTGCCGTGTACAACTGAATTAACAGTATCAAACAAATTTTCAAAATTAGAATAAATGGCGATTTAATCGAACACGAATCCGTCAAATCATTCGTTGAAAATGAATAATCACTGAAATCCCTTTGTATCATTCCATTACACGTACCTTTTATCAGTAAAAGTCTAATAGTAAACAAGACAAAAAAAAAGTGTACTTCAAGATTAACATCAATCAAAACAAACCGTTTTCTAACCTATAATCGTTTGACCTTTTTTTTATCCAAAGTAGCATTTCTTCAACGAAAGCTCGATGGCCCTCATTGATACATACCTATTTTCCATACCTATAAAAAACGAGCTCCAAAAAGAAAAATAATTGTTTTTTTTTTTTTTTAATCAAACTGTCGTAAATATAAATTTCACAAGGCTGGAAAGGTGATCGATAAATTATACAAGCTACGTAATAGTTGTTAGCGGTGAGAGAGCGGTAGGTGCGACGCACCTAAAGAGACGATGATAAGTCAACGGTGCTCCGTATATTTCGGTGGATAGAATTTAATAACGACGAAGAGATGGATAGATAAAGAGCCAGCACCATCATGAGCAGAGAGAGAAAGAGAAAGAGAGAAGCCTGAGGTAACAGAGGGATGAGAAAGACGACTACACGCCATCTTACAGGGGTGCGCATGGATGTAATCTTCCTCTATCTCTTCTCTCGTACACGTCTAGGGATAAGGGATGGGGGACATGAGTGCATTCCGGGTAGTAACAAACGTTCCGTTTTCCTCCCCTCCTCTTCGTCATTCTGAGCGAAGAGTTTGCCCCAACAGGGTAAAAGCTGGATATGAGGGGAACGTACCTCCAACCCTTCTTTCATACCCATCACACATAGCCACACTCCATAGTAGACTTTGGTCCGCTCTTCGCGAAAGCTTTCCTCCCGTCTATATCCCTTCGGTTCAAACCCACCCCCCTTACACCCAAGAAAAGATCCAACCAGGGAAATCGTGTGGCGTCGCGGAAACGAGAGGGTGGAGATGATATCTACATCATTCTAATTTTATTGCCCAAGCAAGACGCGCTCGCTCCACCAGTTCCATCGTACCGGCCTCGAGACTTCGCTGAATTTATGGCCAATTTTTCTTATTAATTTTCATAAGTTCGACATGTGAGACGAACGAAGGGATCGTCTACTCCACCCTCTTGCTCTGTACTTCCGGCCCATGCTCCCCTCCCACCAAAATCGTACCCCTAAAGACGCCGAAGCGAAAACCTGCCGCCAACCTACCCCCAGCTCCTCCTATGACGACAAACCGCATTTTCATGTCCCGCCGCTACGGGAAAGTAAGGATAAACTGAGTTAAGTACACGGGGTTTCTTCCTACAACCACCTATCTCTCGGTTTATACATCCTCACTACCCTCGTTGTACCGTTCTTGCTTATTGAAAGACTTTCGTGTCGAGACGTACGTACTTGTGTATAGAAATATGTGGGTATGGAGGAATGTAATTTTGAAGGCTTTCGAACTAGAGGAGATTCTGGATAGACGTTTATCCACGATATCTTTAAGGGAGGGCTCCACTGTCCTACCGCTGTCATTAAAAAATAAGCTTGCTTTATTTATTTATTTCTTTTTTTTCTTTTTTTTTGTCAGTTTTTATGGTTCTTTTTGGGCTCCCAGATTTGTCATTTTTCATATCTAGGTTTGGGTAATTAAACAAATTATTATTATTATCAGTAACAAAATAGAAAGACTTGTATTTTTTGGAAAATAAAGATAATTAATGATTGATACAGTAAATTACAATTGGAAATGTTTCTGTCAAAGTTGAATCAACATTCTTGGTATTATTCGTTAGAAACTAAAAATAAAAATACTCCTAATCGTTATTTTATTATTTTCACAGGAATATATTTGTACAAGATAAAAAAATTGAAAAAATCGACCAAACTCGTAAAAAATCGAAAAAGATCGATAGCCAATTGAAAAAAAATATACGATTTAAAATTTGTGATATCATTTTTTGTCTACTTTTTTTTAAGTACAGCCAGCAAGAAAATATTAAAAAAATATTTTCCAATGCCAAGCCCCTCCCCCTTCTTTCTTTAAAATAATTTCTGATTGGGTATAAATTGCGTATATTCGTTACTATATAATTATAGAAAATTCATTTCCGGTACTGATCAATATTTACTGATAATTCGTTTATTGGAAGGAAACCAATATTTGAGTTCAATGTATCGATTGCAGCTAAAAATACTGTTTGCGCTGAGTCATTAGTGAAAAGCTTCCGCGTAAAATATATTGGTCAGAATGAAAATTGGACACGCTTAAATTGACACACCAAATGTTCAGAAGTGACATTTTTGGGGCCAACTTCATTCAAATCGACAGATGTTTATTTATGGAAAATGGTTTGTGTTTTATATTCCGATCTCGTCCCCCGATTGATTATCTGCAAATACAGATGCGCAAAGAGGGAAAGAGGGTTTTTCTATTTAGTGAGATTCACGTACGTATCAAAATGTATGAAGACCGAGAATTATACAAAACCTAAACAAACCCAAACAATTTTTTTTCAGCCATTTTTTTGTAACGTGTACTTTTAAAAAAATCTACACCAAACATTACTTTACGATTCATAAAAATAGTAGAATTACAGCACTTTTAGTATAATTCATAACTTGAGTAATAATAATCACGGTATCAACTTTTCGAAGAAAAATTTTCATAATTGTAACAGGGTTTGTTCTTGAAAAAACACGTTTTTACAAAAAATCCTGAATAAAAATGTTTATAAGTAAAAATAATAATTTTTATGTTGAAACGTCGCTGTATTTCGAAAAATAAATAAAACAAAAAATAAATATGTTATATTATAACGATGTTAAAGTTGACTGAATGGACTTTTTTCGGACAAATCGAATCAAACTAGGGATTTTAGATCATACGTCTACATCAGAAACAGAGAAACTTTCGTTCCAGCTATTTATTTACTAAAAAAAAATTTACTTGATATTCAATATTATTTTCAATAAAAATGTATTACAGTTTAAATTTAAAAAAAACACTTTGATAAGAATCAACTCAGATGTATGAAATTAAAATAAAGTAGAAGCAAGAAGAGGAAATTTTTCGATAAACATTCACTTCGTCATTAATTATACTCCAACAATTAATTTTTTATCCAATAAAAATATACAT
This sequence comes from Ophioninae sp. A BG-2022a, assembly GCA_030523105.1. Classification (NCBI taxonomy): domain Eukaryota; kingdom Metazoa; phylum Arthropoda; class Insecta; order Hymenoptera; family Ichneumonidae; species Ophioninae sp. A BG-2022a. Next base: position 1,363 of record JAPYZI010005340.1, on the reverse strand, counting down.
GATGTAAATGAAATATTTCATTTTATTTGTGGGAAAAAATTAATTTTCAATTAAATTTTTCTCGACAAAATTAAATTTTAATTAAATTTGTATTGAAAAATTGAATTTTTATTTGAGAAATTTCATATACGTGGAATAACACACCTTAACAATTAAAAGTAAGAAAAAAGTCTTGTTCATACATTGTTTAAATTAACCTCATTGTTTTTTTTTCAATAGCTAGAAAAAAAATTACGTTAATCGAAAAAATGCACGAAAAAGACTCATTTTTGAATCGTAACAATCGTGTCCTCCTTAAAGTACAATTCTCGAAACAAATCTCCTGACAGCAAACATTAGATATAAATAAAGTGTTTGCGATGCTACATGCTCGCACGTGAACATCGGTATTCTCGTTTATCGAGGACGGTACGAGCATCCTCTGAAAGGACATCACCCCACTTATTGGGGAACATAATACCTCCCGGAAACGCTGAGGACCCTCTACGAGTTCACCTCCACGTTCAAACTTATCGCCCCTTAACTCCAGCCCGACAAAAGTTGTCGCTTAACTTGTTCTTTTTTCATTCTTTATGAGGACACTCAAGATCCCAGAAATGAATTTCTTGTGATTAGTTGAAAACTCTAACGCTTTTAGTATAGGGAGGAGAAAAAAAAAAAACAGAAAAAGGTAGGATCCTGAGGAGTTTTAAATATTCAGGCAATATAGAAGTTTTAAAATTGATAAAGGAAGAGCTTTTCGTATTTCGAAGACATTTTAACCAGAGAATTAACCCGTAAAAGATTACAGGCTTTCAATATACGAAAATCTGAAATAACGACGGTCAATTTTTCAAAAATACCGTCGTCCGTTTTGTCTCGTCCTATTTGCCAAAAATTTAAATTTCACATCCGGTGAATTTGTCAGTTTATTTGTATCGTCATTTTATATATTTGGATGACGACTGATGACTTTTGGTCCAATGAGAAGACTTCCATCATTATCTCTTTCGTTAATTACCACATCGAACATTTTAATACCAAATAAAAATCATAGATGGCGTAACTAGTAGTTTTAGCAAGTTTAAATTTCGTGTGCCGGTGAAAGTGACGAGTCGAAACTCGTTGAAAGTTTGAATTTTATAAAAATATAATAAAAGTGTGTTAAATTGTAGTTCTTTCGTTGAAACCTATAGGTAAGTGAATGATTTTGTTCATATATTGTTAACAAAGCACATTTTTTATTTTAGTTTCACTCAATGTTGCAGTAACGTTACACTCTCTCAAATGCCAAATAAATAAAAAATAATAAATATTTTTGAATTTTTGAGAAATACGTGTTTTTTTTATTTGTTTAAACCTATCATATTCCAAAGTAATTAAA